>JAHZNI010002691.1:0-15633 GCA_027744415.1 Seira ritae
AATCCATTTAGTGACAATGAAATGTTGTGTCTAATTGTTTCAATTTTGATAGAGTGAATAGTTCAAGATGAATCCATTCATTGAAGGTCCAACTTCCAACGGAAACTCAATCGCTAGGCAAAGACCAAGATCTGAGATAACAAGGACTCACAGCTTCGGCTCAAACTCTGCACCTGACGGTGACAGTTTTGAACTGATGATGACCATCGGTAGTGGGCCGAATCCTTATCAGCCAACTGTCGTTCCCATCGCTCGACCTAGGAGAACGAGGGGATTGTTCGGATCTGAAAGTGGAAGTACGGAAAATCAAGCGGATCAGCCCCGTCCAGTCGTCGAAAGTAACACGGAAGAGGGTGAGTGGGCGTTCTGTGAGGAGCAGTTTAAGGATATCGCTGGATTCACAATTCGATATTCTGGTATGTGTGAATTTAAGAATTTCGCTTGTTAGTTATTAGGGTGCATGATAAAATGACGCATCGCATAATATTATATACTATTTATGCAGGGATGCCATATTCCCCAAATTTCAAAGTTCGACCTCACGCTCGAACAAATGCTTTGCCTGTACCAAGAGGAAGTATCATCAGGGGAAATTCGCTCAAGAGTCACCGCGCATTTTATTGCGATTTCAAAAGCGTGAAATGGCAAACGGTCAAGTTTCATCGAAGTGGAAATGAATTGTTTCATTTCGCGTATAAACCAACCTTGTTTGGAGGACGAGTAAGTATTAATTTTGATTTCGCATTCATAAAGAAAAGTTACAAAAGTCATATTTTATCAACAGAAATCGTCTTGCGTGAGTCTGTTTTCTCCTGAGCACCATGAACGAGTTGGCTACGTGCGAATTTCTGAGGGGTTAGGAAAGAATGCCGAAATTGTGGACTGCATCAACCACTTGCGATTTACTACTAGACCACATTTCAACGAGTTGTGCACCAGCATTGAGGTGAAGCATAATCATTATGTTTATATAGTTTTGTACATTCATTTCAACATTGCTTAAGCGTAGCACTGGATTTGTTTCATTATTTTGTATGTATTTATGTATGTATCCACAGATTGTCGATGGAGAAGGAAATGTTGCCGCAATAATGAATGGAGCTTGGGGCAGACTTGTTGGAAATGAAACTTGCTACCAAATCAGCTTCTCCGAAGAAATCGTGCAGAAATCAGGATTTACAAAGGCGGTTTTCCTTACAGCACTTGCTATTCTGGTAATTCAGACTTCTCAACTGAATAAATCAAGCAATGCATAATATTATCATTTTTTAAATAGGCCATTGATTCGCGAGAGAAATTCGTATTTGAAGATGTTGTCATACTTGGACTGGGATTTCTTGCACTTCTCATACTTTTGGTGCTTGTGTTGAAAACGTGGGGCGGGACGCGACGCATTTAAATCTTTTGTGTTCAGGTAATGAATTAGTAGACTTAATGATAATACATTATTTTGTGACACATTGTCTTTATTATGTAATACTTCTCTGAAACCGAAATTAGTTGTATGTAAGTTGTAATCAAGTTAGGCAGCTTGTGGTGGTCATTTACAGTCATTTGATCAATTTAGATTTGACGATGTTTAAAAATTAAATAACCGAAATGTTTTGATACGTCAGTGTAAACATTGAATAATGATGAACTGAGTAGTGACAGTAATAAAGTTAGTAGTAAATAACAGTAATACGATTCGCAGTAAAGACGGATATTCTTGTTAGTTTATTTTTTTTAATAATTTGTTATTGCTATTAGTCAATTGATGGAGCTACACCGTCAATCCATTGAACATCTATACTTGGCCACTTGGTTTGGAGGCATGTAAGTATTTTGTTGTCATCTGAGTCAGAAACAGCACCAAGATTCGATTCCAAAAGAATAGCATTTCCTTCTTTGTACCTTCAAGAAAACGAATTACATTTAGAACAGGCACATTAACTAATTTCGCCATCGTCTTTAGCAAACTATATTAGTACCTGATTTTCGTCGTCGACGATGGGCGACACAAGCCGTTGTAGTGATACAGCGTAAATGTATCAGGTCCTCTTAGGGGTTCATTGGGGAAAAATTCATCCATGAAGCCTTCCAGTAGGACGATTCCAAGACTCTCTGGATCAAGTTTCTTTTTCATTATCTCAACACTAAAATTAAGAGGGAAAGAAAGTTAGCTTCGCGTTTAGTTCAAAGATTAATGACAGAGTACATGAAGAAAATCGTGAATGCACTAACTACGCCGGGTCTGCATACAGATCCAAGGATCGCATAACGTCTTCTAACAGGACAGCTTGAATAAAATTATTTCCCTCTGGATCGTATTGATGAAAAATACGCCTTGCTTTCTCTCCTGGAGTTTCAGGGTTCACCAATCTCATATCCAAAGAAAAGGTAACTGAAATTAAGAAAAACTGTAATGCATAAGTCAAAATGACGAAAAATAGCTAGATTGCCTTCGATTAAAAGAAACAAGAACAAAATAAAATATTTTACCCGTTAAGTGAGTTTCGCTGCCCACCACCCAAACGGGATACTTTGGATTTTTCAAGTACGAGCCTACTTCGCAATACCTCAGTCTTTCCAATACGGTCAAAAACCCGACTTCACATCTTCGACAGATTCCTTTCAAGGCTAGAATATTTAATGTTAATGTTTGATATTTAACACTACAATTACAAGAATGACAGCAAGACACTTCTAAATATAACTTACTCAAACCACCTAAGTCTTGATCATTATCCCACACGTAATTTACTCCTCTTCCAGTGAGAAGTAGATTTATCAGACACTGACTCCCATGACCATGAATTGGATCAATCAATTCATTATTTTCTGACATTTCCTCTACTAAATTACTAATACCCTGTAAAGAAGATGTTAAAAAATTGTTTACAACATTAATTACATAATAATAGCAATTTAAATTATTTAAAGGATCGTATATGCGACAAACCTTAGTCAACAAGACAGAGTACAGGAATTGCAATACGCCATATTCCGTCTTAAGGAAACTAATATTTTCTAACAGCCTCTGACGAACTTCTTCTAAAGTTGTGAGCTTTTCCAGGACTAACTTTTTATGAAAATCTTCCTCCAGGGTTACAACCGGTGCCGGAACTGAGGTGGACGCGTCACTTAGTTCCGTGTCATCTTTTCTACGTAGGAAGACCAAGGAATACCGTGATGGAGCAATCGTACCTTCACTACTGACCTCGTTCGATGATGGCGAGCCGTGATTGGTGATTTGAACACTTGTGTTGGCGTCTAAAGCAACTTGATGTAGAATTTCTGCTAAGGCTTGGCACAAGAGTGTGTCTACTTGCTCTTCCGTCAACTGGAATCATGACCAATATTTTAAGATTAATTGTTTATTACTTTATTACCAACCAAACTTTCTTAAATATTCATCAGCGTCGTTAAATGCAAAAATACGTATAGAATGCATATTTACTTGACGCCACGAATTGTCCTTAATACATTTCTCTTCTTGTAACAGCTGCTTCAGAAGAAATGCTTGCACAGGTGCAATAACTGCACAGGGCCCTCCATCCCGCTGGACAAGCGCCGTGCGTTCGTCCGCGCTGTACACAAAGCCTGTTAAACGTTGAACAATTCAAAATTTCAGTCTCTTGTTGTTTCTTCTGCCGTTAATATAAGGTATTTTGTAGAAATAAAAATAAGGGTACCTTGTGACCATCGTCCGAAAAGATCTCCTTTGATATGTTCTCCCCACAAGACTCTCTTAACTTCCAGAATTTCGGGCTGTATCGGATACTGTTGCTGGTTTGGTGGATCTTGAGCATTCATTTCGTTTTAATGACAAAAGTACCTTCACGTTACCTAAGTGGTCACTGGTAATTAATTTTAGGCCACGGGCACAACAAACTGATTCGTTAAATGTTGTGTCGACGTTGATGGCGAATATATGATACTCTACATTCTTGCTTGCAATCATGAATGTTTCATTCCTTCAAACAAACTTTAACACGCAACAACTGACTTAATGGATTCGCTGTTTTTTTTCGAAGTTATTGCTTAAATTGCACTAACCATCAAATCTTAATCAGGATACGTTTAGCTGACTTTATCAGGGCAATCATTTAATTACTCATTTAATTATAATTTATTGCCTCAATGTCTTCCTCCAACTTTAGGCCTAAAGAGTACCATAATAATTAATTTTTTAGCAATCAGCTTACACTCGCTTACACAACCTTATCGTTTTCACTAATTAATCAATTAATTTACAAAAGCTTATTTAAACGGCAAACATACCTCTAAACACCATAAAAATGAATGCACTTTGGATATTTTAATACGTATTTAAGACAAGGCGAAATTGCGATTTCTAAATCTACAATCAAGAGTGGAGATTTCCCTTTTATCCCTGAACACTGAATATTATGCAACAACTGCTTGGTCAAAGCAATTAATACTCCTAGTTTATGTTAAGGCAGAGAAAGGCGAACTATCCTAATATTTATTGCAATTATAGAGCTACTAGTGTATCGTTGAAAAAAATAAATCATTCATTGACTGAGTGAAAGCTCAACAATTAAACTTTCCTTCCTCTCACCACAGCCGGAAAGTCTGCTGCAAAAAGAAAAGGAAACTGCGAAGACCAAGACCGACGACGACGATGGTGATGAGTAATAAATTCCATTCTTTTAAAAACCTCGCTTGAAAAATCTTCTAAAGCTGTTGTGTTGTTGTGTGTGACAAAATTTTCGTGTTGAATATTTTGGCGCTGCTTGGATTCCCTTCTGCTTTCTTCAACATGATATGATATGCACAATTATTATTGCGGATGTGAAAAGAAACAATAATATGAATGAAATGAACGAAAAAAAGACAAAATTCTTTATGCTGAAGAACAGGGATTGATAATACTCATATTTATGCACAATGCACATTATCATGTTTCTCATCCTTTAGTTAAAATGGCATGGCATAGTTTACCTACCTATTTTTGTGCTTATGAATTTTTTTTTGCAAAGAGATATCATCATCTCATCGATTTCTCATCTCATCAATATCAATATCTGCAAATCTGTTCTCATGAGTCATGACCAGCATTTAATGTGTTTTAAACACCCCATTTCGATTTCATGATGTGGAATATGTGCTAAGCTAAACGATCACCTGAAAACAAAAATATATGAAAATTGCAGACTTATTCCCTTGGTCCAGTTGAGGTCAAGCAAAGCAATGCAAACGAGCGAGCCCTTCATGTTCTGTCTTCATTTTATGTTTTTTCTTATGCCTGCTTTCTTCCATGCATAGACCCTTTAGTTGAGGAGGATGTACATGAGCGAACGAATCTCACATGAACGAACGTAGCCTATTATGCTAGTTTTGGCCTTTCATTCAGAGATGCAATGATAATGTGGCAGTCTTCTGTGGTAATAATGGTAATACAAAAAAAACAGAGCGAGCGAAACAGTTTGTCTGTAAGCGCATTGCATAGGCTTTAGAAAAGCCCAACCCAATGTATAGCCTTGCAGATGGACGAAAATGGGATGGAAAAAAATTAGCGCATAAGAAATACATTTCATGAACAGAAATGTATGTACATGTAAAGTACATGTTTGCCTCACGGAACGGGTAAGCATGATAATGGTTAGAGTCTCATTTTATATGAGAAAAATTCCATCGCTAGGCTCATAAAGCGTGAAACTTTTGTTTTTATTCGTTAAACTGAGTTTTAAAAAAGCACCTTAATAGAAATGCTGGTCATTTTTCTCATGTAAAAGTTCATTTTAATTTTTTATTAAATAATTAGCAATAAAAGAGTGAAAACGTGGAGAAAAAAGGGGGAGTAAGTGGACTTGAGGACAGAGTGAAACAAGGGAAATAAGCGGTGCAAAAATGGACCAGCTAACTTTGTCAAAAGGTAACTAGAACTTATCTATTTATGGAGGAAATTGTTTATTGGGAATGTGTTTTGAAGAGATGTGCTAATTTTGCATTTGAAATAGACGTGAAAAGAGCTATAGAACTCCTCGACATTCTTCAGAAAAGCGGTGAAGTTCCAGCAACAAAATTGGCAGCTCTGCAGAAAGTCCTACAAAGTGATTTTTTCAATGCAGTGAGGGAAGTTTATGAACATGTGTACGAAACCGTTGATATTCAGGGATCGCCGGATATAAGGGCTTCTGCAACTGCCAAGGCCACTGGTTAGTTCGAACAGATCATTTCATTTTACAGTTTATACCGAAAACCGAAGTTATTTTCCTTGTTTAGGCAAATGATGTTACCTTGCTATTTGAAAATTTAAAATAGCATCCTTCCAAATAATTAATCACATAAACTGTCGCCTTCGCAAACTGCTGCAAACACTGTTTCAGTTTTAATCTTTTTTTGCATTTTGAAAATAAAACTCATTCAATTTACAGTCTGTCGATGGAGAAAATCACGAGAAAGCTGTGGAACTTCTAAAAGCTGCGCAAGGGTCAGTGAAGCTTGTGGTGCGCTACACGCCAAAAGTTCTCGAGGAAATGGAACTTCGCTTTGATAAACAACGGGCAGCCAGACGAAGACAGCAATACAACTAAATCTGAATTTAATATTAAGTCACAGTTTTTGTCAGCTATTAGGAAGTTAGGAATAACGATCGTTCAATTAGGTTCATTAAGTAATTTATCCCTGCATTGCTACTGCCATCGCAGGAAGGAGGATTCTCTCAAATTTTCTTATATTATATGTAGTTCACCACACTTGTGTTTCTCAAACTGAAACTACCAATGAAGTATGCCTACCTACATGACAAGGATGCGTAATGCGTAGGTGACAATGCACGACATAAACAATAACGATACCATGTTTGTAATCATTCACTTTTCACTTATCAGAATTTATGTGTTTCTGCATTTCAAGCAATAATAATTGAATGGACATTTAATTGAAGAGTAATAATTGGCCTTTCTCAAGACATTTTCGTACGATATTAATTCAAACTTTATTATTTGTTGTTTGTACTTATTATGCATTATTTTATAACATTAAAAACGAACAATGTTCACATTTGTAGCAGAACAAATATTTTCCGAGCTCCACTCTCGCAGCATACAATAATTGCGTACCTTCCGTTCCAATTTTGACAGCTTGACCTCTCTGTAAAAGTGTAATCTAAAAAGGATGTGGTCATGAAACGTGTTTTATTAAAATTTTGACAGTGAAGGTGAAAGCAATTTGATTCAGTATTAGTATTTATGTAGTTGTAATAAGTTTTACTTAGAATTAATCGGCAGGTGATAATTGAAGTCATAATATTTAATGAATTGATCTACCTTTATCTTTATTAAGCATTTATTTACCTCTCTTTACGTTGTCTAATTTATTTCTTTACTTTGTTTTCATCCCTTAAATTACTTAGCCATAAAGGCACGAAGAAAAGCTCTCATGGATAAATTCAATCACATCAGTCTGCTAGATCGATTTTGGTTCTGAGTTGTTCTACTTCAGGTATCCGATCAGCACTTCGCACAATGCAATGCTACATTACATAAATAAACTATTATATTATTATTCCGAAATTGATCAAATGTTTGAATAAACTGATGTACTATAATTGAAAATGGAAATTTTCGAAACTCTCATCAATTACAATTAGCTAATCTGTATTCCTACAAGCATAACATCAAACTTCATAGCTGCATAAATTTTCCTCATTAGATCCTGCGGAATTGTGATGCGACGAAATCAAAATGAAAGGCACAATATGGAAGAATTTAAAATTTAAATTTAAAATTTATGTGAAAATTTAAAAAGGTTATAAGTTAACCCATCTCATCTTTGATTTCAATTTGATCCCACTCAATTTTGGGATTTACGCATGTCTGGCTAATGAATATTAACACTGAACTATTAAAAAGTATGATGGGAGTTGAACACTTTAAAGAATTGCTAGCATACACGCACGCACCTGTAGGTAACAAAGACCTTGCGAGATGTCTTTGCGTGGGAGCATACATACACTAATTCGCGTATGCGTCTCATTTCGTTCCCTATCAAAACTTGCTTGCGATTTACCTGAGCCTATTGTTATTCTTGATACGTTATTATACCATGCCTAATAATACACTACCTTACTTACCTACCCATAGCCACTATCGGAATCCGAAAACTTGCTTGCACTATAATTGTATTATATAGCGATGCAAAGGCTTCTCGGAAGACTGATTTTTTTCTTTTGAATCGAACCTGCAACTGTTAAGACTTTACATGCAAGCACAAACACCATATTCAGCTAACTTTTACATTGTCAGGGAATGACAATAATGTATCCAGATGCTTTGTGCAGAGAATAGGGATAACAAGTGAAAGTCTGTGTTTAGTGCTTTACTCTCACTCTTCCACTGCACTGGAAAGTTTGTTTCCACCAACAAAGCTTAGGTAATAGGGAATGGAATGAAAGAAGGGGATTTTGTCGCATTCAATCCCTTTCTCATTCCCTCTTGCTCGTTTCTCGCTGAATCAAGATACACACAATACGATACGTGTAGTACGTACGTTTCATGGTGCTTTCTCGGTAAATGTCAACTCGGCTCGAAGAAATCCGAATGGGGGAGAGAATCTCGTGGAGATTACATGGCTGAGGCTGAATTGCTCAGAGTCGACAGCAGCAGCAAGAGTAAGTTTTTTTGATACCCAACAACTCTAGGAGAGTTATTCGTATAAAGCTGCATTAATTTCCTCCCATCCCTAGAAATGAGCAAGCAAGCACGATAGAAGCTTTTGAAACGTAGAGAATGCGTTTCGCTTTCACATGCTTACACTACAATATATACTGCAGAGAGGAAGGCGTAGGGATAACATGCATTATCTTGTAAATTTTTGTGTCGTGTAAAACTGTTCCAGCATTATTTCGTTGAAATGTCCAGACAATCGGAACGGAGAAAGCTTCCTTCCCTCTACCAAAACATGGAAGAGACTTATACTCATCCTGTCTTAATAATCCAGAAATTGAATGCAGTAGTATATGGAATTTCGTTGGCGTTCTCCAAAAATAAACTGAGGTAGCAGATGCTCCAGTATAATTTGGAAGATCAAGGTCGATTCATATCCAGAATCCCCCTTATCAAATTGAGAGGACATCATTTTATAATCATTGACACGAGCCTTTAGTGTATCAATCAAAGTTACCAATAACTTGATCCTCGAATTTAACATGCAAAGTCTGAAAGTTCTTTCACTCCACAAGGATTCCTATAGATAGGTAATACCCAACGACAGTAACCTCATCGTTTTCGATAACAATCCCAAATATTTTTAAGCTTCAAATTTTGCAAGTAAGTTTTAACCCACGCATTTTCTCAAATACTTATATTCCTCATAATTAAATTGAATTTCATTTAAATTATTTTTAGGTCAATTTAGCCATAACATAATCACACTAATTCTCCATTCCATAATGCGAAGCCAAAATCCCATGTGCTATTGGACCCTATGAACCACCGATTTCTACGAGTAAGTTGAGACATATCTGCATTAGACTAATTATCCTTGCACCTGTTCATGTTTTATGAAATTCATACGAGTTACAAAATTTCCTTTGAATGCTTCTTGGATAATTTTAAAATCTTTACATAGTGACTAAACACACAAAAATATTTTTTTTGTTAATTACGTAATTTTAAGTTTAGAGGTAGGAAGGGAAAGTGTGTCCTGTAGTGTGAATGAGGAGGACACACCGCGTGTGTGTGCAAATCCATCTTCTTTTGGAAAGAAACTCGCGGTGACAAAGGAATGTACAAAGGAGAGGCTTAAGAAGCATGAAGCACGCCACGGTAGTAAGAACTATGCGGATTAGGCAAGGCAAGTTGGAAACAGAATATAGACATTTGAAGGCGTAAGTTTATAACGTGCATGCATCATTAGCATCATCATAAACCGTTTTCGAGCACGAGCCATGAGGAGAGAGTGCATTTCCTCTGACTCTTGTGAGTTCGGAAATGCATAATTATAGGAAAGCAGAGTGCATTTCTTCAAGCCAAAAAGTCTTGCAAGTCGAATCTCTCGAAACCTATTTTTAGTTTCTCGGTCTTGCTTTTTCACCGTCTGCTGGTGGAGGAGAATTTCTGCATATTAGCAAGCACTTGTAAATAAGTAGGCTCCAGAACCAGTTATAATACGAAAAAATATATGTATTTTCTCTTTTTCACGGTTCTCATTCAGTTCGCGGTTGAAATCGGTCACGACCTTTGTGCTACAGAACATACATAGTTTTGAGAGCAGACTCGATAAATATGTTTTACTATCAACCATGTACATTTTTCAATAATTTTGTCTAATTTGATCAAAAATTCACTAAGCCCCGGTCGCAATGCTTTGGTTTTGGTAGTTATTTCCGGATTTTGGGAGTTTTCCCGAAATCCCATGCTTACAGTTCCTTTTTTGCTGTGTGGTAGCATATATAGCACATAGAAAGCGTTGAAAATGTTTGAGGAAGACTTAGCTGAGCGAGTTGATGACCTGTTTTGTGAGATCGTGGGTGGTCAGTTTTCACAATTTTAATTGCATAACGCATATCGTACCGTATACCCTAGTAAGACTACCTGCACTTGACTAAAGAACCTTCCCTCATATAATTAGTATTTATAAAACATTACACGACTCATTTAACTTACATGAATTTTTTTCTATGAATTTCATAGGTATTGGAACACATCGAGACATGGATACCATCAGTATGCTCCTCACGGGCTGGATCATTTTCGTATTTTTAGCTATAGCAGTAGTGAAATTCCTTTACCTTCGCTTCGTCAAAAGGTCCCAATTAGATGACAAGGTTCAGGCAACTGAATCTACTACAACGAACGAGGCAAAACCGGATAGTAATAATGTCCCTGTAGAACCTGTCCAATCTGCAACTCATACCTCCCCCAGAGGACTAGTCACGGGTGCAAAAGTAGTTGAGACCTTAACGGGGCCCAAGCTGATACAGTCAAACAGACCTCAGCGACCCTTGAGAAGGAGACGAATCTCTAAGGACTATTCCAAAGATACTCAGTCTAGCTTCGATGATGGCACATTAATCATAGATAACCTGCTCGGAACTACTCGAAGTGCTTCAGGGATTACGGGACCGGATCCAAATGTGGTTGAGTATGTCAGCAAACTTCATGACTGGCTCTTAAATGACCGTCCGGAAAGGCCATTAGAGGAAATCAAAGAAGCATTTATCGATGCTATGAATAGATCCCTGAGGAAAGGCGACAAGGTATATTTGAAATCGCATTCTATTTATTCATTGGGATTCGTTTTTGGGATGCTTGAAAATGAATGGTTAAAAAATGCATTTGTCCTCATTTCATTTTCAGAATGAACTCTCAATATCAATCGTGAATGCTTCCATCGACGACAAGCTAAACCTGTCCAACATATTCGCAGAATGTGTGAAACCGAACAGCGTGGTAAGCTTTCATATGAACCAAGTGCATAGATCATAATTGATCTATCAACAAGTTAGGTATGTATTAACATTAGGTACTTACATTTCACAGAAAATTACGGCCGACTGCGAAGTCAAAATGAAGGGAGAATTAACCGCGTCCAACAAAGAAATTGGAATAAAGAGATGTGAATATTTCGTGGATCGCCTAAATGGACGTTTGAGTTCATCTCTTGAAACCACCAACAAAGTTGCCGTGATAAAGCTCGATGGTTGGCCAGAGATATGCGTGACAAATTTCCAACCTAAGTCCATCAAAAGGAAATGCAGGATTGGACTCGAAGCTGACTGAGTCGATTGCAGACAGAATCACAACCACTTTGAGGAGCACTGTGGTAGAAGTAGAACTAGATCGTTTGCAAAATTTCCCAGTAGCCCCTGAGCTAATCCCTGTGGAGGATGACTCGAAAAAGTATTTATTGGTGAAAATTGTAAGAGCGACAGATTTAGGAGCTTCGAAGGGTTGCTCTGAGCCTTACGTAGTGGTTGAGTTAGATGATCCAGCTCAACGATTTACCACTAGCGTGCAGGATACCACTAGTCCTGTGTGGAATGAGAATTTCGTCTTGTAAGAAATTCATGAAATTGTAAAATGTCCATTTTCTTATTTAATTAGACAGTGATTGATATTTATGCATCGATTTTTCTTTCTCAAACAGCAACGTTGTTCCTGGACAGGGTGAAGTACTGTTTGAGGTACATGATCGAGTAGGAAGTAGGTTTTTGGGATGTACCATTTTATCCGTGGAGGATATCGGGGAAGAGAAAAATCGAACTCTGCCTCTCAAGTCACGTCGAATGGAAATGTCCGAGAACTTTACCGGGGCCATAGAAGTCCAAGTAAACGAAATGAGAATAAATAATACACAACATTCTATGTTTATCGTAACACTGAAATATTTTAATCGACTTTGTTTTGTTCTCACTTTTCCCCAAAGTTAACGTTCTTGGACGAAAAGGAGTTTAAATCTCGAGAAATCACTGAAAAGGTATCAGCAAATGGGAATTTAATAAAAACCACACGAACCGTGTTTACCAAACCTCCCGATGCCAACTCAGGGGCTTTTACTGAAAACGTAATAAAAGAGTTTGAACGGAGTGTTGTTCCTAATGCTGAAAAAAGCACTCTGATTATTCATGCGGTTCAGAGGGTTAGTGTAAAACGTGATCCAATTACTAAAAAAGCCTGCAAAATGCGCCTTTGATTTTCCATTTATGCTTCAATATGTTTTCCATGCAGCCAAAGTCAAGTTTTTCAAATCACAAATCACGCTTTTAGTATGATAAACATACTATTATATTTCCCAATTCCTTTTTTTACATTTTTCAGTTGACCCAATTAATCATTCTTGTTTCTTCGTTGTGGCTTTCGAATTTTCCTATTTCATAATTATTATTGTGTGGCTTATCTCTATATTCATGTTTAAAATGGTAACATTTCTCAATTTCAAGTCACTTTTAATGAATGAAGTATGTCTTTTGTCTAATTAAACCTGAAGGATCCTCATCCTCCCTCAACCTCCACACCGCCTTTATCTAGATCGATAGTGAAGGTAAATTAATTACCTCATAGCTGAATATGCTATAAAATTAATACGTGATAGTCTTTGGTCTTGTCGAGTGTTTTAAAATGCTTTTGAAATGATATGATATGCTCGCAAGAGAAAATGCTTTCTCCTGTTTACTTTTTATGTTATGCATTGATTTGTTTTCTTTTTGTCATTTTTTCTGTCTTCAATCTGTGTGGTGACAATCCTGTTCAAATATTATTTCTTCATCCATTGCTCGGATATTTAAATGCCTGTATCGTGATCATTTTGATGATGATGATGTGGATCAGATTGAGAAAAATTCTGACGGTTCGTATACCGAAGTTGATGATGAGTCTGATGATCACATTACGTCTGTATTGAAGGTTAGATATCAAAATGTTGCCAAAAATGCGCTAATTCGCCGTAGGTTGTCCAAACAAAAGTAGTAATAATGCTGGTATTATTTGTAGTGTCTAACTGCTTTGCCCAATTCTCTTTTTCTTTTACAAATATGTACTTCCCGATATTTTCTTAACTTATATACCTATTATTGGTTTATATAACGAAACAAAAGCTCAGCTAACCCTCATTGGTCCGTTATGATGAGTTCATTTATAGCCCTTAGGAATAATACATTTGAAAATAATGCATACAATATTATCTTACTACACACATTACTTACAATATCAGCAAATTGTTCCATGAATAGGCAAAAGAAGTTTGCTTACTCAACTGTTTTCACTTTCACTCCACAGGCAAATATGGACAAGGAGAGTGACTCCGGGGGCATACCAGGGCAGTATGGCGATGGTATTTAGAAACCAAGAACAAATCAATGCTACGGTAAAAGTATAACAATTAAACCAACTAACTATTTGAATTTAAAATGTATGATTGCAGATAGAGGACGGAGAAAAACAAGAAGAGGTGACATTTTCACGTCGCTCCGACGTCGTCTTTCTAAGACTCGTTCTCATTCCGTCGTGACGGAAGGAAGGGAAGAAAGTGGAGACGCCAAAGAGACTTCTAAAGATGAAGATGACGCGTTCAAGCGATCCGTTTCTGCCGACAGGCAAAGTTTGCTTTCACAGGGACGCTTTACCTTCGGTGGTTTAGGTTCTGCTAGATCTTCAGTTTCGGAGTTGTCAGCAATTAGTGGCCACTCAACGACCACTTACGTTCATGAAAATTCCACTTTGGTCATTGAATGCATGGAAAATCGACTTAGAAAGTATGTGATTATTTAAACAGATATAATTTCATATTATGTGTCAACAAAGTTAATGACTCAATTGTAAAAATTATCTTTCAGGTACTATTTGGTCCCACCGCATTTAGCAGAGAGTGGAAAATGGAAGAAACGGGGCAAAAAGCTACATATTTACAATGACCATACTTTCGTTGCGAAACATATACCTAGGTAAATAAACACATAGTTTAATTAAGTTTAATGGGGCAAATTGATGAAAATTAAGAAGTTCCTACGTTTCAATACAGTGGCAAAATATGTGAAATCTGCACCACGAGACTGCCTTTCGCATTAGGCAAACAAGGTTACCAGTGCCGAGACTGCAAGATGATATGTCACAAGGAGTGTCATGTGCGAGCGCCCTCATATTGCCCCAAAACTACAGTTTATGATATCGAGCTGTGAGAAAATATTTGCTTCTTGCTTGCAGTATTTTTCATGCATTTTTAACTAATCTATTTCTACCTCATTTCACAATTTGTATTGACTTGCCTTTATGTTCATGAATGATATCCTTAATTTGATTTTCGTTTGATTCGATCTAATTTTAGAGAGTACTACCCGAGTAGTGGTATTAAGTAGTGAATTTAGTGCAACCTCCCAGTTTCGGTTCTGATTTTTACTTTGTGATACCAGCCTCAATTCCTATTTTTAGCATGAATCTGTAATTCAAGCTTTCATTTTTATTATTATTATTGTCTTTCCTTCACCAATATGATTTCTGTCTCTGATTTAATCATGTTCATTTCACTTCTCTGTTTAGCATTCCACTTTAAGCTATATATGGAAGTGAACTTTTCCAGCAGCATTACAAAAGACTATTGAGCGTGAGTGTGAAAGCCTTTATATTTGTATTTGCCTAACTGTGTTTCAGAGGAACCACAAAATCTCTCGACCAAAATTCAACCTTTTCCGCTGTGTTCTCATCATTTTTCTGTGGCAAACGCGAGAGTGAAGTTAACCTTACTAACAAAGATAGCATTAGTAAAACTTCCGAGCAAATTAAAGCTAATCTCAATAATAGTATGAACGGTACTGGTCGGAAGAAGAAAAAATGTAAGCAAATATTTAGACTATTAATTTTTTTACAATAAAGCATTTTTACTTTTCGTTTCTCACAATTTTTATATCAAGCTTTTCTGGAACTCGGCAAAACACGCATGGCTTCATTAAAAAGCTTTATAAAGCTATATGATGAATAAGCCATCGCGTTAATTAGCGAATAAATGAAATTTTTTCCTTTTGTTTGTATTTTTGTTATTTTTTAAGTAATCATAAATTATTGATGAAATCGATCTTCAATTCATATGTGCCTTCACGAGTTTGGATTTCTATTGAAATATTTCAGCGAATATCTTCAGGAAAGTCACTAGGCTTGGGAAAATCTCAGAGGAGAATCTCAATGGAGGGGA
>JAHZNI010002692.1:0-16567 GCA_027744415.1 Seira ritae
AAAACGTTTTGAATCTATCATTTATGAACAATTCGTCCCCCCGCAAATTTCTAGTCATTCATCACGCCAAGAAAAGAGATAAAGTAAATTAAAACGTTTTAAAAAGTTTTCAAATTCGGTCTTTTAGGAATAGTATAATTTTTTGTTTAAAGTTATAATATTGAAATCCTAGCGCATTGAAAAAATAATCTACACTCTAAACTATTACTTTAGTTTTCTTCTCAGAAGCAGGTAAATTCCTTCCTCATTTGAAATTTTTATGCGATAGAAAAGTTTTGCGCAACAATTTGCCAAGTAGATTTTGAGATATATGTATCTTTCATATCCCCGCTTTGAATTATTCAGAGACAACTGCTTCGAACAAGCAAAGGAGGCAGTAGGGAAAGTTTTGGACAGGCTGGAATGGATTCCTGTAAAATTTTTAGGCCTTTTAATTACAAATTCAAATTCATCTAGAAATGAAAGTTTTGATGTGCTCAACATTCACTCACGTGATGAACATTTTGGATAGACTGTGAGATTAGCTCATATTTTAACAATGTATCAATTTTCTAAAAGAAACGTGATCCCCTGCACTCATGAAAAAATTTTATGCCTCACCAAAACCTGTCAATATTTCAATCGTACTAGTCTTCCGCAGAATATATATTTTTCGTCGTCATTTCTAAATGGCGCCTTTGGCACAGAATGTATTTTCGAACAACCGCTCAATTGAAGGAACTGTATTGGTTTGCCGGGATAGCATTTTACATTTTGAAACGAGTACCAGGGTTTGAAACTTCAGTTTCAGGGTGAAAGTGAAATATTCTCGCTTTCACTGTGTAAAAAACAACAATGAAGAAGATGCCAGTGCCAAGCCGGGTTAAATCCATTCCAGTCCGTGCTGCTTCCAGGACTGACTTCACATTGCATTTGTGGTTTTGACATGAATGTATGCCTTTTTCATGCAAATGTTATTGAAAAAGTTGCATTGTTATTACTCCATAAGAAAGTGTGTGGCGAGCTATAGGTTTGTCCGTTCAAGTTCACGGTCTGCATAGCTATGTAGAATTGAAATGATATTTCAGCGAGATTAGCTCTGGCAAGAAAAGTTGACACTTACGGGGAGGCATAAACTAAAAAGTGTGGCTTTGTGGTTTTTGGCTACATTTCACACAAACTAAAAACGCGTTATCTACAACTTTTCAATTTTTCTTACTTTATTTTATTTTTATTTTTACAGCTCTTCCAGACCGAAAGCCAGTGGTTTCGACAAATAGGAGATCTGCATCAGTCGGAGATACGATCAATGTAAACTGTACCTCGTATCGCTCAAAGCCAATCGCTAACATAACTTGGTTGTTGAATGGGCTCCCGGTGAGAATGAAAATTAGAGAATCTCTAGTTTAGTTCTCTACCTGCTTTTTAGTTTGCCTAAGAAAATGTTCGAGAAATACATGATGATGGCTTTATCTATTTTTATCGCTGTCGCTGACTCAGGTCCATCCTCACTACCTGACACCGGAAATGAAGGATACAGATGACGACAATAAGGAAACAGTCACCGTTGGGCTCAATTTCACTGTCCGTCAGCATCATTTCATACGCAGTCGTCTGACGCTCACCTGCGAAGCGAAAATTGAGCCGGATATGTATAGTGACTCCACTGAGATCGCCGTTGTAGAGCATGATCGCCCCAAGATATCCTCTGTTGTCGACAATTACTCATCTCTGCCATCCGGGGGTAAATCTGACAATCGTTATGCCACATCAGTAGGTAAGAAACAAATTGCTATATTTTTAGAGTCCTACAAGTAAACAAAAAGTCATGCCGAGGCAAGTCCGATGCTTTTCCGTTTGTAACGAAATATTTATAGTACAGTTCAAGTACGTCTCTGAAAATAGAATGAAATACTACATTCAAGTAAAATGTTCATTAAAATTATAAGCAATTCTATAGCATTCTCAAATGTACTAAGCTGAGCTGGAGCTACTTTAAAGGAATGACAAAGTTGGAGAGAAGTAAATAAAAAATGTAATTCAACAATGACTGCACGTATTTCCTGAAACTGGGAAAGCCTAGGAAAACTAAATTTGTTTCAATAAAACATAAATTGTACTTTTTCCCCTCCCTCCAAAGTATATACGACTGTATTAGTTCGTGCCACAAAAGAAAAAAGGGAAAAAATGAATATCCAGGTGAGTTGTAAATCATGCGTTTAATGTGCATTCAGTAAGAAACATATTTTGCCCAGATCCGCTAAATTATTTATGTAGTTTTCTTTACCATTTTATTTATTTTTTTGCATTAAAAATTAAATGAGCTATGTTGACCGACTAAGACAATGACAAAGATATAGCAATAGTTCAACATTGAACAATCCGCTTTGTAGAAAGCAATTTTTCGAATAATTATTATATAGTGACATAGAAAAGCATTTGACATGAATTTTGGCATTTCAATAGGAAATGTTTGACCAAGTATGGTGAGCCGGATTGGAATCGCCGAATTCTTATTAACTCATTTTTTCTCTTTCTTGGGTTTAGCCGGCCCTTCTTCTTCTTCTTCTTCTTCTTCCTCCTCCTTTTCCTCCTCTGCTGCTTCCGTCGCACTCTTCAGTGCTCTATAAAATTGCATTCGAATCATTCAAGGACACTAGGATCCAAGATAATCAGTTTTGATGTTCAAATGCAAGTACCTTTTGAGACCCCTAATCTTCCTTTCCTTCCTTAGGTCCTCTTCAACGTAACTGTTGAGTCGTGCTTGATCTATGTCATACTTTTCTTTCAGATCATTGTATTCGGCTTGCAATTCTTCATAGTCTTTTCTAAATGCACGTGAAAGGGATAATGAATATTCATGTAAATATTTTCGTTTAACACAAGTTGTACTACTAGTTACTTGTTACTTCTTATCCAACTTTAACTTACCTCAAAGTTTCGTGAATAGCTTGCAAGTCTCCGTCCTGGGCACCTTGGACAGGCTTCGAAGCGTCTCCTGTCTTTTTAGTTGCATCAGAGGACGCCGTAGGGAACAACGGAACTGGTGCTAAAAAGTCATCGTTGTCATCCACCGGTTCCCTGCATGTAGGGCACGTGGTTTTTCTGTTAAGAAGATAAGATGAGAAGCATATCTCGCAAACACGACTCAAATGTTTTGCTTTTTTAAGCCTACTTTTTCGTATACATCCATTCGTCGAGACAGAGTTTGTGGAACATATGTCCACACATGGTTGCCACAATCTCGGAAGGGTCTGCCGCGTCTTCATCACCTTCCTCTGGAACAGTCCCCGCCTTTGCGTCCAATCTTTCCATACAAATGCAACATTCGAACTTTACAGCATCGTCTTTCGGAGGAGGCAGGACTGCTTGCTGCACAAGTGGGGCTGCCACTGGTACCTGCGGAGGCAGGGGTGGCCAAGGGGCATGGCGTTGCACAGGTACCATTACTCGTTGTCCTGGGGCTGGTGCCCGTTGAGGCAGGGGTGGGGGTGGCCATTGGACACGACGTCGTTGAGGCAATGGAGCTTTTGGAGGTTTAGGTCCCCCCTTCACGCGTGCCATTGTGTAGCACTGCCAGATCAAGCGTAGTTTGTAAATTCAAAATTTTTTTGATTCGCTTCGCTGAAGTCGAAAATAATTCGCTTTATTGAATGGCCGCTTGCCGGTTCATTTAGCGAAGAAAAACTGTCATGTCATGCGGAAAGGTTTATTTTAATCAGAATTCTGCGATAGGTATTTAGTTTTTTGTTCAATACTTTTCGTAGATATTGCGAATTCGAATTTGTTTCTATATAAACCTTTGTTCAGGTTCAGGTCGTCGTTTTCTGTCCTGCACACTTCAATTCCTATCGATATAAGTCACAGTCACAACTAGTTACATAGTTCCTCCGCGTCAGGTTTCAAAAACAATGTAATTTTTAATGTGGTTGACCTATAGGGGTAAGAACCAGAAGGAGGGGAAAGTCTCGATGCTCGAACTCGTAGTACGTACATTGAAGTACCTATAGTAGCTAGCGCTAGCACACAAAAGTTTATAGCTCAAAATTTTTATTGCTCCCCCTGACGAAACGAAAAATTCTCCAAGCTACTGAGAAGAGTTTCAACTCTAATGTAGTAAAAGTGTTCACAACGATGCATTTTATGCTTTAAGCTCTAATGAAAATGCAGACATGGTGTTTTTATGAATCATTTGGACAAGACATTGAGACTTGAGACGTCATAATATTTGTAGGTGGTTGGTCGTATGTATGCATGCCCGGGTAGAATTTCAGCATCGAAAGGGAAAGCACTGGGTGAATAAGTGGAAGACATTGGATGCATTCAAAGAAAGCTAAATATTTTCTCGAAGGTTTTGTTGATAGAGAAAAGAAGAATACACAAGAAATTACCATAGACAGAGAAAATCAAATAAGTTTACGATTCATCCACTCTCTCCAACGTCCACACCACCTGAAGCTCATTGAGTTAAAATTGAGTCTTGTCTTGCATAATTTATGTAGTACGCTTGTCCGAATTTTTTAACACTTACTGTAGCCAAGTTTACTTTTCTCTTTTCAGGCTCTACCCTCGTTCTTACGACCACGTCCTCCGCAGTCCCTTTGGCGCAGTTATTGTTGCTGCTTTCTCTCACCATTTCATCGAATCTTCTAGGGATGCTCCTCTTTTCCATCATTTTTTCATCAAAATAGCATGTATCACTCATCCTCCAAGTATCGACTCAATCCTTAAAAGTTATTTGTGAAGATATATACGTAAGTAATAGTAATAATGCATCGACTACACAGATATGTATGCTAAAGTAAGTATAAAGAATGAAATGTAAATACAAAATCGTCCAATATGAAGAGCTGGAGCTCAAAATCTCAATCACGAACATCTTCTCCTCTTGTAAATTGTAATTCAAATATATCCAAAACTCCTTTCCGTACTTTATGATTCTGTTAAATCTCCGGATTATCCGAGAAAATACGCAAAAGTATTTACCTCTAGTATCAACCTTCGAGGGGAAATGTTGCTCTAAAGAGGTCGCCCTTCTGGTAAGCTTTTGTGAGGTAAACACAATTTCCACTTGGACTTTACGCGTTTACTGTTTACTGTACGTGTATAGGGAGTGAAAGATGAAGTAGCGATGAAAAATGCATTTCCTATTTTTTCCTTCCATTGACATGGAGCACATAACCACCACTGTAAGTTACAAAAGGGGCAAACAAAAACTTTCATCCCTGCTTTTGTCTGCACAGAAAAAAGTAAAGTTTACAAATTGAATTAAAAAGATACATCCATAAAAAAGTCGTCTATTCCATCCATGCGGTTGAGGGAGAGAAAAAATCTGTGTCAGTAAGCCAGGCAAAAGCCACTGGCATGAATTATTTGAGGGAAGCTTCATAAAATTGTCAAGACCTCTTTCCTCTCAGGATTTGGCTGGTTTTCGGTCTGTTGACTCCTGTAAATTTTTGAAGAGTATGAATGCTTAAATATTTAATCCTGTTCGTAGTTAACTGTTAACTTTCAATAGGAGCTTGTCGTGTGGGAGGCTAAGTAGGCAGTTAGATTTTTTGTACCGCAGCGCTGGAGGAAACAGGTAAGTAATTCGGATGAATTCGGTTACAGGTAAGTATCTAACTTACTTGCATTGTCCAAGCATGCCCCAATCCAGCTTAAATCCAACGATGGGGAAACAACCCTTTGGCAATTTTTGTTTTTCTAATGGCTCAGGATTATTATTATTATTGTTCCAGAGTACAGAGTAGGCCAGACCAGCCCACGAAATTAAAGTGTGATAAGCTTTCCCATGAATCTGGCATGTTATTTAGCAAAAAAATAGATACCTTTTGGGTGAAAGCAGCATCTCACCTCCCATCATGCATACTAAAATGCGGAAATGATGCTATCCTTTTCCAACTGATTACAGTAATACTTTATAGTTTTTAGCCTCTCGTGATTGCAGTGCAATGCAGAGAAGAGCACTTTTCTCACGAATGAAATGTATGTACACACAACATGAAATGAAAATAAAAAACTTTTTTCATCCTCTTCTTCTTCCCTCTCTCAGTCACACGTACAATCAAACGCTGTAATAACAATAATATCTAATGCGATGCGCGCGTTGCCGGAGCTGTGGCGGCGCTGGATGGAAGATGAAAATGAAAATGATGACGACTTTTGTAATGTAACTGTGTAACGCGCGACTCGCGTCATCCATACAAAAAATGTTTCTGATTCATTCTGATGAGCTAAAAAAGCTTTCCCTAAAAACCTCGGAACAACTTCCCTTTTATCATAAACGACTCTCAACTAACTTTTCCCCGCACGTATGTACGTGTCTGACTCTGACTACTTTTCCATGAATAAAGTGCGTAAAAAATGTCGGCATGTTATGTTATTAGTTTGTTGTTGGCGGTATGGTGGTAGTAGTAGTGGAGTGGGTAGTGGTGGTGGTGCGACACTCGGACTTTTTCACTTCCGTTGAATGGAATGGTGGTGAATGTAGTTACGTAATAATATTCCATTTTCCATTATAAATCCCTTTTGAGACTCTTCTTAAGGGAAGATAAAAATTTTTTCTGTCTTTCTCTCTTCAGGAGAGGAGACGTGAAAGTATCACGGAGAAAAAGTTTGGAAAAGTCATAGTAAAAGAGAGAGAGGAGCAAATGGATAAAACATTTTTACCGTAAATGAGGATACAAAAAAGATGATATAACTACTTTAATTGTTACGATACAATTAATGTAAATGTTTTTTCTAAAGTATACGAGCTAAGAACTATTCATATTCATATTCAAGTTCTAGATTAGAATAACATAAATGTCTGTAAAAATCATGTAAATTGCTTTTTACTCTTCTCGTATTTTACATTATTACTTTAAATTATATATATGTACATAATGCATCGATCTCAAGTGAATTATCCATTTGTCCATCTTTTACATCCAGAACTTTATGAATGTTTGTTTGATTGTGAATTGAATAGCTTAAGCTGAGCTAAGCCATATCTAGAATGGATGACAGTGTGAAGATAACATAAAGGATAGGCTAATTAGGACCTCTGTGTCAACTCTTTTAATCTTTTAAAAACTTGAGTGCTTAACCCGAAAAAGCGTGGAATGTCTGTGGTACATAATACAGTAATCATTTAAACATAAAACTCTCGTAACAAGTTTCTTCTTTTCAGCAGAGAAGAAGAAGCAACTTGTTCTCTCAGCTTTAAAGTTGAAGCTTTGAAGTTAGAAAGTAGGTCTAAAAGTGGGGAGAGCGTGAAGGTGAGTGTAGACTTCAGAAATGGAAATGAATGGACGTATTTAATAGGTACGGCATAATTAAGGTGAACAAATAGATTTTGAATTTCTAGTCCAGTTTTAATGTGTCGTAAATAGGTATCTTGTATATTGTGTCAATGTGCAACTATCACATCACCTTCAGTAAAATATTAATCAAATTACATAAATTGCACTATATGTTATTTATATAAAGATATGTACGTGCTAAATATTATGTAAGGATAAGTTAAGCACGCATTTTGAACTTGTCAAATTAGAGTCATTATGAATAAAAAAATGTTAGTTCGGTTAAATACGTCATGTCCCTACTGCACACGGCACACAATTTTACCTTCGGATATATGCACATGTATATATTATCTTAAAATGAGATTTGTTAAGTCGAATCTGGCCATTGAAATACAATGAATCTGTATAAGTACATATATAGTATGTCCAATGAGAAAATAAAAAAGTGATCTGGAAAATAAAACTAATTAACAGACCTAACTGAACTTGCCATGAATAGATATTTTGATTGACCATGACGAAAAGAAAAGTCAAGAAGACCATCAAATTTCCTTCATGAAAGGGTCGAATTTTTCCTCCTTCAAAATCATATTTTTTCCTTTTCCTACCTTTCTCATAAATACATTTTTCTTTGAGAGCCTAAATGACAAAAGTCTAACACAATTTTCCCCTTGAACTTTTCCGTTTCATGCTGATTTTACTCCATTGTTACTTTCTCTGTTAAGTTTTGCTACAAATATTATTTTTCTGTGATTGTCATTGCACTCAAACTTTCGCCCGCTACAACACAACAATACTGCCGCCGTTGCTTTATCTCGTAAAAGGAGTATCTACTGTCGAAATACTTTCTCCGTAAAACTTTACTTTTCTTGTTTGTTATTGAGCAATGAGCAACCCTCTCTTATTCTCATCCTGTGCGATGCATGCACATATTTTCCCTTCATTTCATTTTTATTTATGTATCTCTGTGCGCGAGCGAGTGAGCTTATAATGTTTTGCTTTTCTTTCCACTTTCTCCGTATACATGTGCCATTTTCATGCATGTTCTGTTCTTCTATTCAGTATTCTCTTGTTTTCCTCGGAATCGCCCTCAAGCTTCCAGGAAAGGGAGAAATGAAGAGGGAAAGCAAAATGAGCTTCATATTCAACATTCAAGACTGCGAGTCTCACCAGCAGAATCAGAATCATCATCATATGAGTTTCTTTTTTCCTCATTTCCACTTTGTTAGGCATATCTGGAATACCAAACTTTTTCTTTCGCCTGTTATTTTGACAAAGTCATAAAATGGCTGGCTGCGCTTCCCTGTCCTCAGATTGTTTCGGGAGTGGAATAGAGCATCTTCATTATATTATGTACGTGTGTGTAGTAGTGTGAGTACTACAACTACAACCATCCAAGAAAAGAGAGAAAAAAGATAAATGAACTTATTCTATTTTCTCTACAGACTTCATTACGCAATACATTATGTAATAATAGCCCACCCGCGACCAAGGCAGAGAGAAGAACGAAAATGAGTTGAAAGGGAACTCAGCTCACAACATATTTTAATTCTGACACTGCCTCCATTCATTTTGCCTAATTTTATTTAAAGTGTCACATCAAATTTTACAGCGATATACATACACAGGTGAAAACCATTTTTCTTCTAGGCACTGAAGTTAAAGGTCTGACGATGGAGATGGAGAAGAGACATTGCACTTCGTCGTCCGTATTAAATCTTATTATTAACCTCTACCAAATTGAATCAAATAAATTTGCAAAAAGTCTGACTTGTCGACATCAGCAATTNATTAACCTCTACCAAATTGAATCAAATAAATTTGCAAAAAGTCTGACTTGTCGACATCAGCAATTTTCCGCGACATAAGTAGAGGAGATACATAAGATATATGAAAATGGTGAAAGTTGGATATGTAACGTAACCCTAAACCTAGTAACCCTTCACTTATCTCTTCCCCAGTTTGGATTTTCTCCATTCCAATCCCCTTTTCCAGCTAATAACATGCGAAAAACATGACGCGATATGTTCTGTGGGACAAAGGACTTTTTTCTCTGGGAAATTTTTTGTTGCATGTGTGTAACCGGAAGAAGAACGTTCTGATATGTTCCTTCTTTCTCAGAAAAAAATTAGTTTTAGTACTAGTTTTTTGGGAGCATTGCCTACTTGTTAAGGAGAAGGAGAAGAAGGATGAATGAACATTTGAACTATCATCACTATCACAAACTGTCCGTGATTTTTTTCTCCACTGAACCAAAGTTCATGACTCGCCTTTTTTGAGGAACAACTCGAATCAAAATCGAAGATGCATAGAATTCATCCTCGACAAAAAGAGGAGATGATGGGAAAGCGTGTTCTCTGCAAAGTTTTTTTTAAACTTGCTTTTCTGGTAACAGAGAACAAGCCAAGCTTGCACATCACTAGACCAGGCCAAGCCAGCGGCCAAGCAAAAGCTTATTGTTTGCATTTTATTTTTTTTTCTTCGCCGTCCTCTCTTCTGCACTTGATCTGGAGAATAATATGATGATGCGCTTCTTTTACTCACTCACTCTGCCTTGCACCCATTACTCTCTCCGGATTTGTAGGGAACAACAATGAGAATGTAAAGAAAATCATAAAACTGTAGCTTACATGAAGACGAGAAGCAGAATAAATGGACGATGTTACTCTTCGTCTTTGTTGCTGCATATTATGTACTACTAGTATAGCTATCAAACCAGGTTCACTTTCCATTACATCCCTCCATCTCGGCAGTAGAAGAAAACGAGACTTTATGAATCAACGCTTCTTATGATTTCTCCCAAAGCCAAGCTTTTATTCATGAACATGAACATAACATGACGCTAGTCCTGGAGGAATGATTGCGACTATAAAAAAAGTTTTGTTGTGAAAAAGGCCCGTCATTTTTTCTTGTTTTTCCTTCATGGAGAGAACAAAGAGATGATGCAGAAAACTTAAGTTGTTTCGTTCTGAAATAGAGAGTAAGCGAGAGAGGGTTTCTTACAAAAAAAGAAAGGGAGCACAAGTTTTTTATGCATCCGCAACCAAACTAGTAAATAAAAATAAAGCCACAATTTTCTACTTGTTCAGTCACTTTCAACTTTCCTTTTTGTTCTTTTTTCGGAGGAGAAAAAAGATGGGACTTTATGTAGTTGGATGAGTGTTTTATGGCTTTTTACGGGCACGAAAGTGAATTTATACATGGATTTATTCGGCCAATTGACCAGAGATTTAGGACTGCAGTGTGCAAAAGTATATATGAAGGAGAGGAGTACTTACAGGGAAAGTAAACTTTTTTATCTGGTAAATAAAGGGAAAACGCTTTATTGCTACTTTCATAATATCATTTAGAATTTGGGGGATGTTTATGCTCTGATTTAAATTGTTTTTGTCCTTGTTTTAATGACGACGAGGAGGAAATGCGATATGATATGATCGTACTATGAATGGAATAAAATGGTACATGATTCATGATACGGAATCTCAAGTCGCCCCAAGAAAGAAATCGGGCTTCTGGGAGATGCTTTTATTGCGAAATTTTTATTGAATTAAATGATCTTCACCAGAGAAAAAATGTTTATCTCGAAATATACTCTCGCGTACTGCATTCGCACCCAATTTTAGGAGCTAAATTCTTTTGCCACATCACACCACAAGTGTTACTACTCGCGTCGCCATTAATGGTAAGTTTGTGGATCATAATGGTCACTTCAATTGTTGCAAAAAGCAATAAAGCATGAAGTCAACAGCTTCTCTGGAGATGACACTAATGGGTTTCCTCAAGACACTAAAAGAAATAGAAGTAGCCTGCCGGAGAAGTAAAATGGGGAATTCTGCTCCCACTTTGAAGATGGAGAATGTGCGAATTTACTTCCTGAGGAAAGGAGTGTGGCAGTGACCACAAAGAATGTTCACGCACCAATCTCTAACAAGTGCTTTTTGGAATAATACATTTAATTGATGATTTATTGAAGTCAATAGTTTAAAAATTAAGATCTTTTTAAAAATTGAATACAGTTGGCCACAATTTGCATGATACAGTCTTCGAAGAGTGGGTATCAAATGGAATTCAATAGTCCATAATACAATGTAGAGAGGAGAAATTACATAATTTGGCCACAGTTGGACCTAGAGTACAAAGCTTCTTTTGGTTCACATTTCTGTATACAGGAATATCTGAAGCATAAATACTAAATACTTTATGTAAGGTAATGTTTGCATTTCACTTTTTGTTTCCTCAATGTATTTAATAAATATAATACAAGTTTGAGAAATGTTTTGTAATTGTGCATTCTATGTATGTAAATCATGTAAGCGTAAAAAAGCTCTAAGAATACAAAACATTAAAAAGCGTACTTTAAGGAATTCAAAGCTGGTCAAGTAAGCAAAACAAGGTAAATGGAAACAAAAACATGATTTTCTTTTTCATTAAATCGTGAACGAAAAGATCTACTTCTATTAACGCTAGCAATTAATAGCTCAAAAAAAGCTCTGATATAAAAATGCAATAAATTGTACAGTATGGAGATTTAACCTTTTTGAACTCCCATTTCAGCTTGCATTTTAGCCATAATCTCTTGCATTTTCCTGAGTTCTGCTTCTTTCTCTTCCAGAATCTTTTTCATTTGGTCTTTATCCGCCACAGAATCCTTCTGGTCGAGAATCAACTCAGCCTTGACCCCAGCTCTGGCTTCTTGTGCAAGCTTTTGTAAAAACGAGAAGCGATAAAAATGAATTCAGGGAACAATATAACAAAACAATTACAAACATTACATGACATATTCTTCCGTATGAAGAGTTGAAATTCTCACCTTCCCCTGACTTTCTTTCCCTTTACTTCAATACAGTTGGAGGAACCGCTTACAGCAAACGGCATAGCATCTTTGAGTTGACGAACTTCTTCCTTGTAGTCCTGATCTTCATCCTCGTCAACCTCAGGAAGACTGTAGATCTTAATTCCATGACTTTTGATTTCAAGCATAATCTGTAACAGATTTCTTATTTGTTTTAACATATTGGCTCAATGTTGTTGTAAGTAATGAAGACGTATTAATTTTTCGTCTACTCACCCTTTTCTTCATGTCCGCCACTTCCTTCTTCGTGAGAACATCGGACTTTGCAATAACTGGTACAATGTTCACCTTTTGGTGGAGCTGTTTCATACATTCGATGTCCAGCGGTTTCAATCTGTGAGCATAGAGGAATTAAATCTTCAAAGTGTTTTAGTTTCGACAAACTTTACGTGTTAGTTCAAGTTTACTGATATTGATTAGTGAAGGGGACATTACCCATGTCCAAATGGAGAAATGAAATAAAAGCAACAGTGAACTCTGGTATCAGAAATATTTCGCCGATTTAAACCCCGCTCTCCGTGGAAGAACTTTTCAAACTGGTCATCAATGTATTTCACCAAAGGCGAGAAACTGAAATGGAAAGATTTGAATTAGGAGTTTGCATAATTGAATCTCGTTTAAGAAGCTATACAAAATGTGGAACTTCTACCTGTTTTCATTATTGACAGCGTCACCAAATCCAGGAGTATCAACAACTGTCAGCCTGAGCTTCACTCCCCTCTCCTCGATCTCAACGGTTTTTGCATTGGTTTTGACTGTCTTCTGAATTTTATCTAAAAGAGAAAAAATAGGCGAACACTTAAGTAATATGAACTTTGAATTGCTCTACAATGTAATCTACGCTGTTTTGGACTTCGTATTTACCTTTGGCATCAGGGATCTTCTTATCTGGATACAGATCCTTTAAAAACAAACTATTGATGAGAGTAGACTTTCCCAATCCACTTTCGCCTGCGTAATAAAAATGATTGCATTAAAATTATTACAACATCAATTATAAGATTATTTACTTGACATTGACCCTTTCATGCATGGATTATGAATTTCAGACGCACCGACAACCATCAAGGTGAACTCAAACCCTTTCTTCACTGACTTCCGGTGAACCTGGTTAGGGAGGTTTGCAAAGCCAACATATCCATGAGTACCCGGGTCCGTCACCTTCAAAAATACAAATGTCAAAAAATATTATATGGCCGACAGGTATTTCATTAACCAAACAGAGAAGTAACTATATGACATTAACAGATCATTTACCACAGATTTAGTGTTGTCCTTATCATTAGACATCTTCCTTGTTCACTATCTGCGACTTGTCAAGTTGAAAGTAATAAAAAAGGCTTTTTAAACTGGAATGACAGCAATATATTAGTGGCATCAATTAATTTGTAAATTCACTGTGAATCGAATTCATGGAAGTGAATAACTCGAACGGAAGAAACAAATAGCGGCACTACACAATTAAACAAAAAGAACTAAAATGCCAATCCAATTCATTTCAATTCCAACTATAAACAGTTCACTAAAAGATCTTTCTTCAGTTCCCAAACATCTCATTCATTCTCAATTCCCAACAACCCAACCAGTCTTGTTTCTCAAGTGCAATGACTGCAAGCTATGATTCATTCATGCTGCTTGTGTAGCATCCGCACCCATACATTTAGATCATCCAGTACAAAAAATTCTACTGTTCCACAATAAAAGACCAAAGCCGCCAAATTCAAACACGCTAAATTTATAAATTGTGAAGCAAAAACCACAGATGATTTCAAGCTCGATTCGATCACATGCAAGTTGGTTGCTGGTCGGTCGGCAAGAGTTGAGTCGATACTCAAACATTTAACTGACTTAAGAGAATAATTATCCTGTTTTTGGTGTTCAATTCTAATTAAATCTATCATCTTTCTTACTCCATTAAAAAGGTAAAATTTCTTTTTTTCATGATATTAATTTTGCAGCCGAATAAATAGTCAAGTCTGTGGTGGTGGTGAAGATTAAAACGGCTCAATTCGGCTAATAGCCATGTGTACTGCTGTGGTATGGCCATAGTCATATAGTCCGTGTTTTCCATCATGTTTTATTTTACGGTTACGGTATTTCAAGTCAAGGGCACATTGTTTGTTAGAATAAAAGTTGCTGAGCCGAAGCTTGGAAAAAAGTATTTTTTATATTGTGCTATTTTTATTTCAGGATCAGTTCCGGTTGCAATCAAGATGTCCTTCGTCACCTCCCTCTACAATAACATCTTCCGCAGGTCCTCTACCTTTGCACTTGCATGCATGGTAGGGGCATTCGGATTTGAACGAGGATTCGACTTGTTATCTACTACCATGTTCGAAAACATGAATCGTGGGGTAAGTTAACAATTATTGTAATTATTTATTATCTTGGAGAAAACCTTGCAACATTTTTGCATGTTCTATAGCTTAATGCATAACTTTAACTGGTCTGGTCAGGTCAGGGTCTGGACTTTTAGGAACTAAATCAACGGAAAATGCTTATGTGTTGTTTTATTGTTATTTTGTAGAAACTGTGGAAGGATATTTGCCATAAATACCAGGAGGCGACAGAGGAGGAGTAAGCGCTTTATTAGTCCTTGTTTATTAGTCTTTTACAAATGAGAGCGATTTAGCACTTAAACTACAGAATGAAACTGCGAGAATTCCAGTCAGTTAAAACAACATCAAAGGAACAGGAAAAGTAAGAGCGAAGATAATGTTGAAGAATGTTCAAGTTAGTTTTTAGCCATTTAGTCCAACACAAGAACTCATGTCTTAAATTGAAAAAGGAAGGTTATCTGCCACTGTCACATGTAAATAATCCTAAGTTCGAAATGTGAAATAAAATTCTTGAGTCAACTCCTTTGTTTTTCAAGTCAGAATTTCTCAACAAGAAAAATGATTTTTCCTTTTCTCATCTTTATTTTTAAACATAAATGACGAAATTTTGCCATCAACCATATTATAGAAGCATAAAAATGAATTGAAAAAGTAAAAGGCAATTATGATAGTTCAGTACATTCATGGGGATATGATTTCAAGTTTTAGTAATATTATATCACAAAATACAAAACTATTATTGATTATATTCCGTTGACTTAACCTTTAATCGTGTTGTTTATCATCTTAAAATAGATTTCAATCTTGCAATCCTTCAATTCAAAATTCCATATTAAAAACGCGTACAAAATCCGTATTTAAGCTTAAACATAACAGCAAAAGCAGTAATTTACAAATCATTACAAGACATAACTACATAAAATACAAGCACGCATAGGCGTAAAATTGTTCGAAAATCAAGTTATTGCTTCGACATCACTGACTCGTGTTCACTCATTGTTGATTTCCTTTTGGAGAAGTTGCGGAATGACCATGCCCCTGGATCCTTCTTTGTGACGGCAAAGCTGAAAATGCAGGACTTTGAGGAACCGTAAGAGGTCTAGAAGAAGACTTGAGCTGAAACGGCTTAGGTTCTTTAAACGGCTGTGCCTTGTGAACCATTTGACGCCTGCGTTCCAAGTCCTCTTGTCTTTGAATCTCTTCTAACATTGCTTGCTCCTTGGTGGAATAGGGTTCATAAAATTAAATAAAAAGTCCTCCTCAAAGGAATATCTAATACTACACTTAACTACAATTTATAGCTGCCGAGTTCTTAATCAATCATACCTGGCGCTTCCGTTCTTCTTCTTCTCTTTCTTTTTCGCGAATGTGCTCATCAAACTGCTCGCGTTCTGCAGCACGCTTTTCAGTAGCCAACTCAAAATCCATTGGGCCTTCGAAACTCTTGGATGATTTCTCGGGCTCAAAGGGAGGCTTATGCAGAACATCAGGAGGATTAGCATGAAACTTGGCAAGCTCTCTTCGTCTCTCTTCCTCTTCTTCAAGCTATAAAATGAGAGCATTGCTTTGGGTGAGCCAGTTTTGACAAACAAAAACTTTAGAAGGTTGGAAGTTGGAATATAACAAACCTTTTTCTTAAATGCTTCTTGGTACACCGCTCCGCGTTCGTCTGACATTAAACGGAAAGGTTCGGCATGTGTGACTTCAACAGGTTTCTTTTTAACAGGTTTAGGATTAAACTTGGGAGCAGGATTTGCATGAAAGCCTCTGGACACCTTTGTCTCCTGTTCAATTTCCTAAAATTAAAATGTAAATATTACTTAAATATGCAGTTTGCAATTCTTGAAAGCTCATTTATATTCCAGAAAGCCAATTATCATACATACTTTGATTTTTTCCTCTTTCCGACGAAGAACCTCCTTCTGACGAGCTTCAAAACTGGAACTAAATGGCTGAGCAATAGTTGTTTTATGTTCATCCACATGAGGCTTCGGGCGATGTCCTAAAGTAGACGAAGCTGGGATTCGACTAACTTTTGAAGGGATGGGCTTTGCCGGTTTCGATTTTGGTGAAGTCTAAATAAATATTCATTAAAATTGAATTAAGTC
>JAHZNI010002693.1:0-16171 GCA_027744415.1 Seira ritae
AACACAACACCACAACCACTTCACTTCACATCCACCACCTTCTCTGTTTCAGAAGCCGGCAAAAATGTTATCATGCTGAAATGGCCCAGTACGTATGCCTATTGTGGACAGGACCAGAATCACCAGATGACGTCAAATGAGTGACTGGTTACTTTACCTTTAATTATCCTATGATAATGATGGTCATTGGTCATTTTATATATTGGTCAGGTGCATCTTTCTTCAGATACTAATATATTAGTATATTTGTTCTGAGATTCGGTGAACATATTATGTATTACTAATTTATTCATTGAATGATTTCGTTTCGGTTCGGTGAATTTTTATAGTACATATTATGATGCTAAGTTATTTATTAGATTTCAGGATTATTATTTATTAGATTAAATTATTATTATTTATTAATTTTTTTATAAAACAAACTTTCTCTGGAATAGCTGTTGCATGAATTCGACCGATTTCGATGCATAGGTATTTAAAGTTACCTATATTAAAAAGAAGAAAAGGATTTAAATATTGAAATTCATTTTCTCCGCTAAACCATTTAATAAACTAAAGAGCTAAAAGGACATGAATTTCAGTTTTCTCCTTCGCACGCGATAAATCTACTGATATCACAAAATAACTCCCAAAATTTGAGATACTCTGTCGAAAGTTTTCAGATTGGGCGACTATTTACAACTGTAATTCAATACATATTGATACTTAGGTGGGTAACGATTTAAAAATTTTCCGTTTCTTCCTGAGAAAAGCCACACCTCATAGTCCACACATCAATTAGACTCTACATAAATAAGGTAAAATTACTTGAGATTATTTCTTTCATTTTCGAGGTACAGGTAAATTTTTGCAGTTTTCTAACAAGAAATGGAAACTCTGCATTGTCAGCTTACAGAGTTTTGTGTCAATTTCGGTAACTGACTTTTTGGAGTCTACAGATTGATGATTACGCCACATTGTCCTGTCCCCTAACACATGCCAAGATAAAATTTGATATTTTAGTCCGTTAATTTCTTCATCTTTTAAGTAGAATTGTTGTATTTTTTGCGTGAAGCATTTCTCTAGGCATTGCATGGCATCGGTAGGCACGATGGATGGGTATTGTTTGATTCGTCAGTTTTTTTCTCTAAATGATATATAATCTAATCTTTAATTTGCATTTTTTCTAAATGGACAAACAACACCTGTAGTACGGCTAAGGCTATGACATGCACGTATGTAGGTATTAAAAAGGAGTAAAGGAGTTGTGTTTCTGCATTTATTAGACAACAGATTGAAGATTCGCTAGATTCAGACGCTCAAAGTCAAAGTTGGTCGTTATTAATCCCTTTTCTTCTTTTTAACCGCTGAGTAAAGAGTAGAGAAGAAAACAAGAATCAAAACTAGGAATTTTTTTGAATTGAGCTGAAGAAACTCATCTCATCTTATTCAGCCGGACTGTGAGTGAGGCTGATCACTCAGACTTTGAGACCTGCTCTTTCTCGGAACGGCTAAAACTGATAATCATGATGACTAGTTTTAGTTTGCATCAGGTTTATAAGGAGAAGGAGATTTTTGCACGTTTTGTCTCCGCCGCACACAACTCCTTCCTTCATGTTCACCTGTTGAGCTGTTTTCCCCTCTAAATAATTTATTGCTTTACTGCCCTGACAGACAAAGGCGTTTTGTCTTTTAGAATTCTTCGTGCTACATGCTATGTAGTCTGTCGTGTCAATTCATCCAACAACTTCATTCGCCGTTTTCTTCGAAGTCATCCTTTGGTCTTAAAAATTTGGCAAAGAAAACATTTGACTCACGTTGGTTTTGTAGATTTTTGATATTTTTTTAGCACAAATACTTTAATGACTTTATGGAACCTGGAATACAAAAAAGTCACAGTAAATTGGGTCAAGTCCTAAGACATTTTTAAATCCGTTTTTCTCTTAATATCTAGTTTCATTTGCTCTAACTGATTAATAAGCATCAAGAACATGCTTGGAACTTGGAATTCGACTGAAAGCATAAATACATGGCTAAAGTGAGAATAAGTTGAAGAAGTGAAAGGAATTATTTCTCTTACTCATTCTTTAGCAAAACAAAAGGTGAAAGGGGTGAAAGAAGTATGTGAGTTACGTTGGTAGGTATGCATGAGGATGAGGGTTAAATTGAAATAAATCTTTTTTTATTTTCAGTCTAGTGTGAAGGATTATTAAAATTTTAAAAGGCAAAAAGAAAAAGTATTTTTATGGCGTAAATTTTGTCAACATAAATTACAAGTAAAAAATCTTTGAAATCTTTCAATTAAAGCAAGAAGCTGAAATATGCTGTAATGTTCTGAGATATAAAGCATTCCTTAACCCAATTACAGTTGTCTTGTAGGTCCTTCGGACCCTCGCTAAATTAGAAATTATTATTTTTGCAGTATATATAGATTTATGAATCTGCACTTATTAATTAATTGGACGAAATCCATTTTATATTGACCCCACTCCCATGCATTTACTTCATTAGACTTCAACCTATTATTCACATGAAGTTACTTCAGTAGTTTTTTATCAAATGTTTTCGGCGAGGTTCTCCTGTAGAGTATGACAAAATAGTAATACATAATATATTGAATTTTTAGAAGAAACAATGCGTAAATTTAACAGATCTAATTACGATTGTGATACATCATGTTAATGCAGGTTCAGGTTATGAATTTATACCGAACAACAAAATCTTTAATTGCTGATTCGTGATTTATCCGCTCTTTTGTCAATTTATTAGCAAGCATTTCAGTTACAGCAGTTTTCTATTTTCTGTGTCGTTTTTGTAGCCTCCGAAGAAGCCATAAAATATGCATGCGTAATATTATGCAAAATGACTGTGGCACTGAACTTGAATTTGAATCATCATTAACATTTTCTTATTTTTCATTACAAGCATTAAGCATTAGACATAGTAGGCTTGACTTGGTGAAAACAAAAGCAAAAGTCTTGTAAGAATACAAGTTGAATGATTTAACCTAGTCATAATATTATCTCTTCCTCACTCGTCACCTTTTTGTTCACGTTCATGATTGCGTCTTCATAATTATAATCGTACATTTATTCTGCTCTGCTTGTCGAGGCTTGGGTGACGATAGTTTAGTTTATAATTGTGAATAATCCTTTATGGTTCTATTGTTTTCACGCTAATTACTATTTATAAGGCAGTCATGATGATATATGATCATACGTGCGTAGGAAGGAAAATGACGTTGGCTTTGCGACTTACATTATTATTATTCCGTTCTCTTTAAGGCGAAGCACTGGAAGAGTCTTTGCCCGTTGTAATTACATATTGATATGATGTAAGTGTATTCAACTGGTCAATTTATGCAAATGAGATGAAGTTCGTTTTCTTTCATTTTCCGTCTATCGCTTTCACGTGTATTGCTTTCCTTTAAAAGCGAAGCCTGGTAATTTTGTTTATTCTGACCGTTTCTCAATTTTTCAAAAGTAATCATTTCATTGTTCATGGGACAGATGTCCAATAGTAAGCTATGTAGGTCTGAAGGCACAAGCCACTGCCAGGTCGTCTTTACTATCAAGGTGAGCATGATTGTGGAAGCGGTTTAATTGCATAATAAAAACCATGTAAGAAAGTCTTCCTTTCCTTGGAAAATATAAATTCGGACTCCGATTGGACTTCTCAGGAGAAGTCTGAGTCATCTGCTCAACAGAACAGAAGGCTTGTTATCTCATCATGTGTGTGCCTTTAAAAAAAATCAGATTTATTATTGGGTTTTTTATGAGCTCGTGTTCAAGGTGTTCACTTGACTTGACGGACTCGACTGGAAAAACGTAAGTAAGCAGGGAAAGTGGAGTGAGTAGAGTAGGGATAGCATCTGGCAAACTGGCTGGATTTTGGATAGACATTTTCACAGTTCGCAGGCAGCTCCTACGTTTGCATCGTTGTCCAGTAAACCAATTCAAGAGTGCCCATTTAGAAGCTAATTAATTTATTTTGTACGCATTTCGTGTTTCCATGATCGGTATAATGAAGTATGAGACACACGCGCACCTGGATCTGGTAAACGCAGAGCCTGATGATTTCCATCATCTCTAGTCTTTCACCTTGAAAAACAAACTATGGACAAAAAAATACAACTTGTAATTTCACTTTCTTGCAGACCCACTAAAGTCTAGCTTGATCATACATTGCATTTTGCATTCATCTTCCTTCTCATTTTCACTTTTTCTCGCGCTTCCTTCGCTCCTTTACTTTTTTGGTATTTGCGACGGCACACCATTTACAGAACAATTATTTGAGAGATGGTCATCATAGGTCATTTCTACGCGATATCTTCTAAGTCGGTGCCTTCTTGCAGGAAGAAATAAAAGCTTATTCGCTGTTTCTGTTTCAGAATTTTAAAGCAAAGTAACGCAGCAAAGTACATGCATCGAGAAAAATAAAAGGAAAAGGCCCGGTATAATAATTTCTAATTCCAATATTCGTCTATCGGTGGAAATGTGTCTGCCGTCAGGCGGACTGCCGATTACAGCAATATAAGAATACTATCTTATTTAATTCTAAAGATGTATTCATCTCAGCTGTAATTTTATTCTAGGATTCTTTGAAACAATGGATAATAATAATACTTCTTTGCTGCTCCAGCTAGCAAGATGATTTCAGTCTACACAGCCATCCACAAAAGAGCTCTTTGCTCTTTGTCGCCGATTTTACTCCAGCAAGAATACAAATTTTTAGGCCTCTGGTAAAAGAAGCGCAGGTTGCAGGTATGGTATCCATGTATGTATGTATCCACATAATTTTTTCCTCCTTGATTGTTTGTTGTTTCTACCTGCTTGTTCCATGTCATAAGATGAAGTACCGTACTATTATTTTTTCAAAGGCATTGTATACAAAGAGTCGATGCTCCGTCCGAAGTCAGAGCGGAGCAACTTGCAACTTGAAAGTGGCTGCTATAAAAAAAGAGTTGAAGATAGAAGGTGTATCAAAGAATCAAAGCTAAGCTAAGCACTCCTCTATTAATTTTTTACCTCAGAGCCTCGAAGAATAGTCGTATTTTTGGGGACTTTCACATCAAACGTTTAAAGTTAGGGTGTATGGGGGCCTGGCAAGCCAAATAACCGTTAATGTAAAAGAGCGTTACATGGGTGGGCGGGTGAACTGAAAAAATCGGGATTTTAACGTTACGATTGATTTGAATGTTCCCTTTTGGCTTGGTAGATTGTAGATGCATTGCCATTTATCATTGCACCACCACTACTATTTACTACTACTACGGACTACGAATGATGTTGATTTTGATGCTGCGTAAAAAAGTATCAAAAACCTGAACTCTTTTAACCTGACAATGAGTATTTTCAGTATACCGAAAAAACGCCAACAAGCCAACAAAATTACATAGTACATGCATGCAGCTTTACCTTTTAGTTGCACGACATTGTATTCTACATTGTATTACGCTCTATAACTAAAGCTTCATAAAGTAATACGTATGTTGAGCACGTAGTAGTCATGTCGTAGTATTTCGAATATTTTTTTGACAGAGAAAAACCCGGAGTTGGAGTAGTAGAATAGATGTTCTTGTATTTGTCTGCCTAATCCTCCTCGTCGAATTGATAAATCAAGTAAACCAATGTAGCGTTGTGTTGCGTTGCGTTGCCGAAACCAAGACTAAATGCTTTGAATCAGCTAATGAGGCAATATTTAAGTGGATTGGATTTGGATTCAGAGAAGGTGCATGGGGATAATGAGAATGAGAAAAAAACTGCGGAGAAGAACCTGTATTTTTGTTTGTTTTGCAGAGAAAAAAATATAATCAGTGCAAAACTTGAAAATAACAAATGCATACATGCATACATAGTACCTACATACAAAAGCACAGTATTCATATATTCATTTTCATGGAACTTCCAATTCCAAGTGAAATTGTAGGCGAAGGTAAGTGATACCAACTATACATAATGTGCAACTGTGGTCCATGTTGTGGTGGTGGTGGAGTTTTAACAATGGCTCTTTTGGGAGTTTACCTTTTCGATGTTGATGACAACACACCCATGCCACCATAAAATAACACGCATTGAATTTGAATCGAATCAAATAGACAATAGCAATAGCAATAACCTTATCATCATTCCAGTGGATGTGGACAGAACTGGTCATCTCATTTCTCATCCCTCATGCTCAGCTCATGATGTAAGCAAGTGTATTATCAAAATGATCAGCAAACGCTTTAAAGATAGATGCATAATACCAGGACATGTACGTAAGGGAAGGAGTGACTACGGCTATGTTTAAAACAATCTGCAGGCGCTTTACCAACTCTTTCTCTGGCCGAGTCGATCTGAGAGATTCGGATTAAACCTCATCTAATCATATTGTTGTGCATCATATTATCATCATCATCAAAATACACACATACATACATTTTTAAGCGAAAATGCAACAGGCAGCAACCTCATCATGTCATCATCAAAGCCATTGCAATGGCATTGCATTGCATTGTGTTTAGTACTTCCATGAAAAACTTTCATGTTGGGGAAAATAAAGGAAGATATGCATATTTTTTACTGATGGGAATAGGAATAGAATAGTACAATAGCAACAGGTTCAACGCTTCAGGTTCAGATCAAAATAAATACATGTTTGTGCATACACATGAGCTTTAATTTTTTTACCTTTCTTTCTGCATCTACCAAATTAAATCCGAAACTTGTGAGTGAGTCCTGTTTTGCTTCAAGCTGTTTTAAACAATGCGTACATATATCATATCAAGGATATATATTCGGTATTATTTTTTCAGGGAAGGACTCAGACTCAATTCAGATTTTTTATAAGGACCTTTATCAATATTGGCTTTGCTTTCATCTTCCACATTTTCAAAGATCAGATTTAAAAAAGAGTTGGAGTTTTGGATTGGAGAAGAGGAAAACTGATTGTGATTACATAGACCATAGACACTGCTCTGCTCCCTGCACCTTTTTTTATCTTGAATTGTGAATTGCATTGCAGCAGGTTGATCATGATCATCATGATGAGACTCAACTCGGCTCGCCCGCTATCTCAAAAAAATACATGAATACGGCATACACACAAGTTGACTTTTTTAAAGTTTGTATTGCTTTACCCAAGCATAACCACACTCACACGCTGCTGCAGGTTTTTTTTATTATGGGTGAACTTATTTTTTAACTGATGGACTTTTTTTACATTAGATACATCACTACAATATATGATGATCATAATAATAAGCAGTAGGGTATCTTCGTCATCATTATCATCATCTATTTTTTCTCTCTCTAATCATCATCAAACATCCTCAGCTTCAACTTCAAATTCAACCAGTCAGTCCAATAATGAAAGGAGTTGGAGTAAAAAACGTTTCTTTTTCCGTACCGTAGATTGTGGACCTGTAGTAGTAAATAGTAAAATTGTAAGAACTGAAGAAGTAAGTAAGGTTGGTAACTTGTTAAAAAATACATATAATCTCGTCATTTTATTATATTACTGCTACAATCTATCTACAATACATACAGCAAAAAAACCTGGGGCTGGGTGGGTTGTGGGTTTTCATCATTTTTTTCCTATCTCAACTTCAGGAGCAGAGCCAGAAGAGCCAGTGCACTGCATTTATGTGTAATGTGATGATGAAGAAGAGAAACATCATCTTCTGAGCAGAACCTTTTTTTTCTCATGTGCTTTGTATTGTATTGTCGTTCGTAATGGTTTTAACATGAGTGCATACACCTTCACAGATTCAGTTGATCGCCAAAAGCAAAGCACGATAGACAAGAGCTCGGCTCTTCTGTGCCTTAGTTTGGTTATGTTTTCCTCTTCTTCTTTTTTTGTTTGTCCTGTCTTCAGCTTTTCCCCATGAATGAAGCCCAGTCCTGTTTCAATTTTTATTTATTAATTGGTCATCATTGAGACTTTAATTAGTGTCAAGTTCAGTTAAGGGAGACGGGGTGAAATTAAGGTGTCACTTGAGTTGGGATTGGAGTGGAGACACGTGAATGCGAATCGTCAGAAAAAAGTTCTTAAAAAGTGCTTCCAAAATATAAAAAAATAATTCTCAGTTTCACGTGTAAACTCAGCTACAGAGTGAATTTATTTATATTTTTCATGGAGAGGAAGCTGAAGAAAATTGAGTTAGCGTTTTTGTTTTGTGCCTTGTCTTGAGAGTTTTTTAATAGCCTCCTCAGTAGTTGATTTGTTGGTGTTTGAAGGAAGGGATAAATTAACAATGTGAAACACATCAGACCACGTTTCTCATGCTCTTTCGTTCCTTCTTTTCCTCTGCCGTGTCGTGGTCGGTCGAGTCGGTTCTTGTTCTCACCAAAATACATAAAGTGGAAAACAAGAAGAGTCCCATGGTTGTTCTATTAAAAAGTTGTGGGAGTAACTTCCATGAGATGAGGTAGTAACTTTTTTCTTAAGTCTCTATATTTTTCAGCTGGTAAAAAAACAGGAGCAGGTTTACTTTGAAAATGTACCAAGTTATAAACACGCATATTGTGTATTTGAAAAAGAACATATCATTTTCTCACTCTTTTCCCAGCCAAAAAAACTTTTCCAACTTGTTTTAATGATTTCATGAGAAGATAAGTATCATCAAAAAGTCTCAAAAGTCGTCTTTTTCTAAATATCCCTCTAAATTGCAATTGTAATCATAACTTTAAGAGAAAAACACGGAGTACGAATTTACTACAATTTATTAGAACAGCTTTTTGTGTGACCTCAAACCAGTATATATGGGTATTCCATTCCGGAGGGAAGGAAAAGAGGTCGTAAATTCACTTGTGATTTTCCAGCAGAAGAGCAGAACAAAAATACACTATTTTTGTCTACGTGCCCTGGCTGGCCTTGTCTTGACTTGCTGACATAAAGTAAGCCATGAAAAACACCTCCCAATCCCAGTTCAATCCAATCTGTTTGAATTAATTTAAGGAGTCTTTAAAGTGAACATTTTCGCTCTAATTATTTGAAAGGAGTTCTCATTCTCACTCACTGGAAATCCTATTATCTTGGGCGCGAAGTAAATTGATAGAAAATATTAAAAAATGCGAGGAGGAAAATTTATTTCAAAAGTCTCACCAGACAGAATGGCTTCACTTTTTCCAGTTGATCGACTAAAATTATGCAGAATAGGCCAAGTAAAAAGGAATAATTATTCATTATCCATTCGTCCATCATTTGCATAAAAGTAAACTGATTTATGGTCTTAAGATTTGCAAATTGAACATAACAAGATTTATTTCTCCAGACAGATATAAAAAGCTATCCCTTTTAGTGAAATTAACTTTTATCATTGCATGACATGATTTCCAGGAAGTCAACTCAGACCAGGCTCTAGATTAAGACCTGAGCTGAGGTTATAATCTTTAATTCTAAATCAGGCTTAATTTTCAATTTGGTTATATTAATATTTTCTTTTCAAGTGAGTGATATGCAGATCTATTTCCTGGTTGGTTCTGGTCCTCTGGTTCTACCGGCCATTTTCAATATATGTATATCTTTAACCGTCTTATTCTTTAATACTTGATGCTGTTGTTGAGGTTTTTTTTTCAAGAAGAATCAGAATCAGGTAGAAAAAAGGAGAGAAACATACGGCAAGTGTAGAAGGTGACTTTAGAAGTTTTTCATTTTACAAAAGTATAGCCAATAATATAGCTGTGGTCAGGTTTGAATTTGAAAAGAAAGACGATGGAGATGATGAAGAAGATGCGGGCCAGGCCACAGCCGTGCAGGCTGGGTAGGCCACCCACTGGCTCTTGTTAATGAGCATGGTGTGGACGTGTACATCTCATCTCAGCATCAAACTCAAACGAACGGAGAAGAGCAGAGGCGTAAAATCCCTAACTGAACTCGAGAGAGAAAAAAGAGTTTTTCTTCAACAAGGAAAAGAAGCAAGTTCTTTTAAGTACCTAAAGGTTTAGCTTTTAAGTTTTAAATATTGTTTTTAGGGAGATAAAAAGGAGGAAAAGTTTACAGGTATCTATCTACAGGTAAATAGGTATATCTGGGGGAGATTTTCATTTTCGTTCGTGATAGAAGTCTTTCCATCTTCTCCTTTTCCCCATTTATAATACATTATTATCTGGATTCAGGATTGGATTTATCAGCTATAAAAACCAAGGGCGAAAAGGAGAAAAGGTTTTGTAAAAGAGGTATTGTAGGTAATGCATTACCGCGTACACTTCTTACCTTCTACCCAATTTTTATACAGATGCCTCCAGGCCAGGCATCCAAGACCAAGACGGACCCTTCACGAAACTCACTTACTTTAACTTCACCTGCTCGTCTCAGGTTCTCAGGTAAAATATTACTTACCTGTGTATTCTTCAGAAAAGTGCCTACCATTTTTTTTTTGACCAGCACCATCAATCCCTTCTTGTTTTCAGGACTCAATGTATTTTTTTTCTCCATCTGCCTTCACTTTTACTGCTTGGGTTAAGGAACATGGACATGGACATGAATATTTTGTACATATTATGTACAGACGATCTACCTGACTTGACTTGACTCACATTTTTTATTAAGGTTTTTGGTTTTTTACCAAGTTGAAGTTGGAAGGGAAAAAATTAGCATGGAGTCACGAGAAAAGATTTGTAGGGTTCACCATTGTTTTCTGGGAATCGACAGGGTTGCCGTGCTTCTAAACTTCTTTTTTATTTTGAGTTTTTTGCCGATCATGATCATCATGATCATTCACGGTCCCAGGTCTCAAGTTTAGTCTTTTAACTAGGCTTGTATGTATGTATATGCAGGTCGAATTTATGATTATAAAAAAGCGGATATAAAAGTTCTTATAAAATATTTTTAAACAAGTAATAGTTATAAATGAGGTTGTTTCTTTCTAGTCTTTGGAAATAATATGCATACAACTGGACTGGACCTGTACAAAGGCGAAATGATTAACTCATGAGTTTTGTTTTATTATGTGAATTCAAAGTCGCTATGTTCTTGTTGATGATGATAATAATGTGATGGCGATGGCGCAATATATTTTTTCCACCTGAAAGTGGAAGACAAGTAGGAAGAGGAAAGTGGGAGCTGAGCTGAAGAAGAAGATGAAGAAGCAACAGGTCTTTTCTCATTCTCATGCGTTTTAGTAGTTGAGCTCTAACATTGCATTGCTGTACGTAATAAGTACGTAGAGCAAATCCCTTGCATGTTCCTTTATATGATTTTTAGACAGGTAAAAAAATCAGCTTTTTTGTTACGTTCAGAATTCAGATGAGGTGAGTGTAGCTGTTCTTACTCTTGTTCTCTTTGCATTGCATAGGCATAGGTAGGTCCAAGCTTTTTCGGTGGAAGAAAGAGAAGATGAGATGAAGAATGAAGATGATGTAAATACAATGCTGCTGTGAGACTGAGAGTGACTAGGTACATTCCTTTACCTTTTCCATTCCACCTTGTAGGCAGGTAGGTAGGTAGTAGGTAGACACAAAAAGGAGAGAAATCCCTGCAGGGCTTTTCAGACTCATTTGGAGAGAAAAAAGGATAAATAAAAATCTTTTTTTTCCTTGGGAGAGCTTGCCAGAGATGAGATGAGTCCATTTTTACCTGCTCTGTAGTCAGTCAGCCGCTATGTCCTTTTGTCTTGCTCCCTTCTTCATTATCTACAGAAGAGATCTTTTTTCCTTCTAATCTTTCTTCCAATTATTCCAGATTGACTGTGTTCCTTCTCTTTCTTCATCTTCTTCGGCGTTCGGCATACCTGTACTAAACCAAGAAAATGTAGTGGAGCTTTATCATCATCTCTCTCTACCTTTTCCCTTGGTAAAATCAGAATTTGATTCTTTAGTCTTGACTAGTCACAGTCTGTCAGCTTGTCTGTTTTCAAAATTACATAATTCAAGCAAATACACATATAAATGGAGCTAACACTCGGGACGTAAAATTAGATACCGTGGAGATTGTTTAATTGAAATTGTAACCAAACTGCTTCGACCTATTAGTTATTTAGGGAAAGTTCTTGGACAACGGTAAGGAAAACAATACAAGTTTTCGAAAGTAAAATGCATGATCTCCATGACAACATCCAAGATTTGACCCACTTTCCAGCTTAATTTATTTTATCCAGATGAGAGATGAGATGCGATGCAATGCGATGAGATGTATTTTTTTCTGTTATGTGATGCGTTCATTAAACAAAATCGATTCTGATTCTCCCAAAGTCCTCTCCAGCAATCTTCAGCTTATGGACTAACTAAGACCAATATAAAGAATAGCATCAGTCAGATCAAACTCTGCATTGTTTCGTCCTGTCCTGTCCCGGTGGTACCAGAGAAGAGTCTCTCGCTTGATATTTTTATTGATATTGTGCAAGGTTCTCCAGAGAGAAGGCTAAACCGCTGTATCCTTGTATCATAAAATGTATTTCCCCAGGTAGGTAAAAGTAAAAAGTCCATTGTTCTTGGCATCTTGAGCATTTTTCCTTCAATTGAGGAGCACAGATTTTCAGATTTTACCTGACATATTTTTGTGCAAGTACAAGATGAGGCATGTTTTCCAGAAAGACAAAAAAATACATTACAATTTATGTACAATATTCCAATATTCGCTTAGTTCTATTTCTCATCTTTGAAAAGTGAACATGAAAAAGGTTTACTTTCAGATAAATTAAACTAAGGTATAGGTAGACATTTTACAGTTTACACAAGGATCTCAGTAAAAATGGATGACAACTAAAGTACTCCTGTACTCTCCTCGCTCGACGACAACAAAACTAGGGTCAACCATTTCAATACAAGAATAATAAGTCGTAAGAATACAATTTACAGGAGAGGGTCATTCTCATTTTGATTTATTTTTTCCAAGGCACATTTGACGGGGTGGCATCATGGGCTTATTGGACATGTTCAAGCCAGACCAATAATAATAATCATAACATAACAATAATAATAATACCTCTGGTCAAATGGCAAATGGTCACTCGTTTTCTTATTGCTTCACATTCGACATTTACCGGTAACAAGGGACATAGAAGGAGAAGAGGAAGGAATACACTCTCCATTTTTATGGCTTTCAGTTTTCACAATTCACCGTTCACTTCATATCCCTAATCCTCCCCACTAACGAGGTTAAGCTCGCTTGGAGGCAATCACAATTCTATCTGCTTATATTGTTATGGTTGTTCATCTTCTTTTCCTTCTTAGACGGTTTTCTTCGGCATCAATTTTTCATTGAAGAAAGAAGGAATAGGTAACATGTGAGGTGAGGTTGATGATGATGCATTACAATTACAAAATTTACAATCAATAGATATTTTTCCCCAAAAGGAAAGAAATCCGGCTCCGAGCTTCTTAGCCTCTTCTTAGACATATTTTCCACTTTAAATTGTTGTTATCAGATATACAAAATATTACAATTTGAGAGCAAACACAACAAATAAATTCAGCCTCTGCTTCTTACTTGCAGTCTTATCGTAATTGCAGGGATCCCAAAGGACCTCACCTCAATCAATATAGAGATGATGGGGAAAAGGTTTTCATTTTGGTTGGTTTTATGCCAAACAATAGTGCAAAAACGACAATTACCTTCATACACATAAACACAATGCTGTAACCAACAAGTACAAGTCCAATGAAAATATTTATTATAGCACCTTGAAATATGGCTTAAAATGTGATGGATGGATGGATGATTGTTCTTCTGTTGGTCGAGCAAGTTGAAAAGTAGATATGACAAGAGTGAAAAGGGAATAGCATCTCTCGGGAAAAGAAGATGAAAGACGGAGAGTAGGAGGACTATTTATGATGATTATGATCAATAATAAAATAAGTAGTTTTAATGATACTAAAAAGGGATGGATGAGTCCGAGTCAGGCCTGTTGTAGTACAGTGTAAGGTACACTCTGTATCCTAATTTGATAACCTGTCTTACCTGCTTTTGGGAAGGAAAAGATGCATGTTGATGTTTTGTTGGGTTGATGTTTTTGATGTTGATGTTGCACTTTCTTAAGCAAATGTAATGTACATAGGTATGTAATGCAGTGCATTGCATGAAGAAAGGGTAAACCTGTTGCTTTACTTGAAAAAAATTACGAAGAATTACGTCTAGATGTGTTCCCGTGAACGAGTTTAACTTACTTTTGGGAAAAGGGCCATTGTTTCAAAGGATATTTAGCGCTAAATGCTAAATTCGTTGGGGGTTTTTGTATTAATATATCTAATTGAGCGGGCTGTGCCCTCGAAAAAATATATATCAAAATGTTTATATTGATTCACGGAAGGAGTGAAAGAACTGCCTTCTCTGAAATGGTTTGACATGAATCAAGCCAAGTCTCTGGGGCTAAAAAATGACAAACTTGATAATGTATCGTGATGATGATTATGATTTATCACATCTAATGTCTAATGTGCTTTATCTATTCCATTGCAGGTGGATGATGACTATATGAATGTGAAGTAGAGCAACTCAAAACCTTCCTGGAAGTAATTTTAGCCAAAATAAACGTGCTTTATGTTCACAAATTCAGTTTGAAAAGCTCAGCTCAGCTCTATCGTGTGTGGTAAAGTTTTCTTTTCTTTCCAAAAATGGAAATAAAGTGAGTGAAATAAAGTTGCCACCTAAAAGAAGTGCAGTGAAATTTTGTGTCGTTTTGAAGAGTTTTGTAATTGAATCGAGGGGAGATATTTCTCTGGAAAAAAATTAAGTTTTGAAATTGCTTCGATAGAAGAAAATATGGCAGCTAGTGGAAATCCAGGAGGGGTGGGAGGTGGTGGTCCTTTCCCCCCAAAAGCTAATCAAGTGATCCACATTCGTGGTGATTCAGATTCTGAGCTACAGGCTCTCTTTGATTCAGTCCTTCAGCCAAACTCGCAAAGAAGGCAGAAAGGAGTTCCTCTCAGATTGAGGAAATTACCTGATTCCTTTTTCAATCCACCGTCTACAGGATCCAAGTCGCCTTCTGTATCCGTCAGTCATTCAAGAGAGAACTCGGTCGATTCTACGCTTAATTCGATAAGGTAATTTCAATTGATAGAGGTTTTTTCCAGTTCAAATCAAATCTAAACTAATTAGGGTCATTAATTTTTCATTAAATAAGGTCATTAAAGCCTTTATAGCCAAAATCATTATTGCTCCGGATGTGTTTGAAGTTTTGAATGTATTTCGTCAGATTTGAATTTGAAATTGTCACATAAATATTTAAATTCTATTGATACTCAATGAGCCTTTACCTCACTCTAAATATAGGTAATCCTTCATTTCATTAAAAACAGTCCACCTGCTCCATGTCCATTCCAAACTGAAATGTTTTTTTAAAATTCAAATGACATCTCTGTCTCCTTATTTCCTGTCTATTGTCTATTGAATCGTTTTTATGGAAATCTTTACGACTTTTGCAGTCACAACTCACAACCTTTGTGTTCTCCTCACCCGACCAATAAATAAATGAGCGCAAACAACAAACAAGAACAAGTCAATTGGTTTGTCTTTTTCGTTTGGCAGTTATTACGAAATGGCCAAAAGGCGACGAAGTCTCATAACATGACTACACCTTAGTCATAACAATTACGAGTCTCATTACTTCACATTCGTCAGCTTTTGGCTTTGGCCAAATTTTCTCCTGACCTTTGTCCCCATCAAACGCTCCGAGAGTCCCAAGACAAGTCACTTTAAGCGGAGGAGACTGTCATAGTCATAGCCATCATGATATACATAATGTGTAGCTAATCAGAATCAAACTGTTATTTTAATGTAGAAACAACGCATCAACAATTATTGACGACGACGATGCGAATACGATGACGATAAGAATTTTCTTTGAAAAACATATCCCCAGGCCCCAGACACTGTAGTCAGTAGACGTGATTGTCGATTGTATTGTACCGAAGAAGAAATTGCGCAATAGAGTTCCCTTTCCTTTTCAAAAAATCAATTTTTACGATAAAGCTCACTATTCAAACTTCAACTAAGGTAATATAATACCCTCCCTTGTGTAGTTCTTCGTGATTGCATCATGAAAAAAATTCTCGACTGGGAGCCCTTTTGCCACTCTCCAATCCAACCAAACTACTTAGGCATATTCGATGCGATTCTTTTTTTAATAACTTGAAAAGGCCCCGCATGAGTCTCATGGCAAATTGCACAAACACAGATTAATCTGTGTGTGCAAAAAAGATCTGCCGAAAGCGTGACAAAAGGCATATTAATAAACGTACTTTTAGGGATAATGTGTATTGGTCTTTGG
>JAHZNI010002694.1:0-10836 GCA_027744415.1 Seira ritae
AGTGTATTGTCTTCCTCCAGCACCTTCCTCCCTCCCATACTATAATCCACAGAAGAAATGTCTTCTAAGCAGCTTGTACTCTTTTTCTCCGCAGATATTGAAGCTTGAATCCGGGTAGTTCCAAGCATAGAGGGAAGGTCCAGTTGGTAGGGTGGTTTATTACGCTGTCGGCGATTCATTATAGCTTTATTTAAGTATGACTACATTAACTGATTTGAATAAAATAAATTTTAAATTAAATTGTAAGTTGCTTAAACTTAAACGGACTCTTTCCGTTGAAATGCAATTAGTCACGTCGTCCATGCACGTATAATATGGTGCTATATGCTATATGCTATGCTCCATGCATGTATATGCTCCATGCACGCAATATAGTTCATGGTGTACCTGTACATGTTATTAAGGTGTACCTGTACATGTGTTGTTGTGTGTTGTGTGTGAATCATATGGTTTTCAGATTCATGCTATCATTCGTGTGATAGCCTCAGCAGCAGCAGCATAGTGGACACTCAATTATTTGTGACTGTTATAAAATACGTAACGCCAAAAATTTTTTCGGTAATCATGTCCAGGAAAAAAAAGGATCTAAGAAAAATTACACCAAAGTATCTCGGCGAAAAATATGTTTCGAGTAGAGTTAAGTTATTTGTGTATCCCGACGGCGTTAAAGACGGAACAATATACGCTTATATGCCGGGACATCAGAGGGCCGCCGGAGATAAGAAGAAAATAATACTTTTTGGAGTTCGAAAGGATCCCTCCAAACTCATCGTTAGGTTTGAGGGATTTCCTCACTTGTACGAGTTAAACGCGAACGACGTGTACGCCAGCAAAGATGGTAAGTAAAAAAACTGTCTCTAAATCTCAAAATTAATTATGACCACGTTTTTCTTATTTTATAATTTGTGTTTCGTATGTATGTACATAATTATTAATTCAAAATGAATTTAGAATTCACGAGCAATTAATTAATTAAGGTAATTAAATGTTTAATTTATTTCAGACGTACAAGTACATCAAGGGCCACTGATTCTTGCTAACTTTTCGTTGTATTATTCGGAGTTGTCGGAGGATGAAAAGATCTCGCTAACCACCCAATATAAAGGAGTTTCTCCCTCTGCAGAAGAACAGCCGCAGTTGATGGAAGAAGAACAGATGGATGAGGAGGAAGAAGAAGAACCCCCGCCTGCCCTGCCTCCCCCTGCCGTTGAAGAAGAACCCCTGCCCCTGCCCCTGCCGGAGGCCATGAGTAGTTTGGGAGAGGAGGGAAATCAGGAGGTGGAAGGAGATGAAAGACTTTTAAGTAGTTCGGGAGAGAACGATTTAAATCCTTCAATTTTAAGTTCCTTGGGCGTGACGAGCGAAGTCAACTCCGCTCCTGTAAGTTTTTTCGTGTGTATTCAAAATCTGATTTTGCTAGGTTGATAACTTGTGTAGTTGAATTTGCTTTAAAGGGTCCCGTATATAATGACCACTGTACTCTTCTTAATTGAATTTGCTTTCTTTCAACCCAATATTTAGAAATCTTCCCAGCATAATGTAGAAGGATGCGAGACCGGTAGCGGCATCGGTTCCTTAATGATTGCGGGTCAACAGATAACTCACCCGCCCACCCAGGAAACAAACAATGGGGGGTTACCAAAGACCTTGACTCCTATTGCTTGTATCAATGATGACGGTACCGTCCAGGAGGAGGAACTCATCGACGTCGAAAATTTAAGTGTTCATGGTGCGTCTTCAAATGACGGTATCATGAATGATGATGATGATTCCTTAAACGGGTCGAGAGAAAGGATAGAAATCGCTTCTGTAAGTTTTTATGTTTATTTAAAATCTGATTTTGCTAGGTTGATAACTTGTGTAGTTGAATTTGCTTATTTTTTCAACCCTATTTTAGCGGACAAAAGAAAAAGCTAAGAACAAAAATAAACGAAAATCTGAAGCTCCTTCGAAGTCGAAGACCAATAAGACGAAGAAAGCTATTCAGGTAAAGGGTCCTATATATAATGACCACTGTACTCTTCTTTATTTGTGTAATTGAATTCGCTTTCTTTCAACCCAATATTTAGGAAGCTTCTTCCCAGCATCATGTTGATGGATGTGAGCCCTGTGCACCTCCCCCTCCCAGTGCACTTCAAGACTGGGACGAAGAAGCTCTCGTTGTAAAGGCTCATACATACTGACAATTTATTTTGCGCCTGTACCTCATATGTACTCAATTTGTGTACTTTAATTTGTAGGAGGAGCTCGAGAAACGCAAGAATTACCTGAAACAATCTATGGTGATCGGTAACGGGCTTCGTAATTTTTTCAATGACCTTGCGTTGGGAGTGGTTAATAAGCTCATCAATCAAAATGAAATTTTGACGACGAAGAAAGTCCTGAGTGCTTTTCGTAAGGAATTGTCGGAGACACCGGATGATGAAATACACCCCAAGATGCGTTCGCATGAATATCTATTCAGCTGTCGCGATCAGTATATAGAGATGAATGAATTAGCCGGTGACATCCAGCATGGCAAACACCGCCCGCATTATTGTTACCTATTCCGTGACCATCAGTATACCGAAGGCGGTTTCAACAATCACATCAGGTAATTTTTAAATACAGCAATTTCAGCATTCTTCATGAGCTGTACTCATCCTCCTTGTGCATGTATTTAATACTTTTTCCTACTATGCTCTTATTTTTAGACTTTCGCATCTTTATAACGCGCAGTTTCTTTGGTGCGACGATTACGATGAAGATGGTGAACCCTGTCAATCAGGATTCGTTTACCCTTATCAACTCCGCGCTCATTTAAAAAGCTTTCATAAAGTAAACGAAGAAGAAGCTAAACAAAGATTGGATGTGGCCATCAAAAAGTCACTCTCCCGAGAAGAAAAGGTCTATCAGTCGAAAGCGAGATCACCTAAAAAAATAAGCGAGGTAAGAAAAGAGGTCCTCACAAATGGCCCGAACGCGTGGAAGAAGATGAAGCAGCAGCAGAAGAAGAAGAAGCAGCAGCTCTTCCTTCTACTCCTTCTACTCCTCCTTCTACTCCTCCTTCTAAGCGCGCAAGAGTTAAGCGCACAAGAGGGCCACCATTAAAATTAAAACTTCAGGTTACCGACTGCTCTACAGTACGAGGGCGCTCAAAAAACAAAACCACTCCACCAAGCTCCACCCTCGTTCAGTCGGGACCCTTACACGATTCGCCCACCGCCGGAGCCGTCGAATGTTAGCGTCGGTCGTCAGCGCGATTCCTCGGCCGAGTCCTCCTCCTCCTCCAGGTCGTCGTTGCTTTCCATACCCGGTCGTCGTTGAAGTCCATACCCGACAATTCCGATGAATTTATAAAGCACTATAAATGAATTATTGTAATTTTTTATTTCTGAATAATCGTAATAAAATGCTGTAACAGTTTTATAACTCATTTATTTAATTTCGGCGGCTATTTCAATTTTATTTTTTCCTTCCTTTCACGTTTTCGCTCCTTGTGGAGTTTATTCCCAAATTAATTTATGGTCATTAATTCATAAGGATGCAAATAAACTACACGTTTGTTTGTGAAGAAATTTAGCTGTGTGACACTGGATAGGCGTATAATTCTTATTATCCATGAAGATGCAACAACAGTATAAATGACGCAAAAACTATTTTCTATACATCCTATCCTTATCGGTTAGTTAAATCAATTAAAGCTTTATGTTTATACATTCTCCTTTCCCCTGCTTATTTACATAAAATTCTATTTACAGTATACCTAATTGCATTATAAGTAATTTAAACTAATTGCATTATAAGTAATTTAAACTTAAAAACTAAATATATATTACATATATTCAATATTCATTTATTAATTGTAACCGATTTTTTGCAAAATAAATTTTATGCTGAATCCTTCCTTGGGAGTTTTGCGACGCCATGGTTTTCAGGACAAGCAGGTCTTTTTCTAGAAGGAGGGCGCTCCTGCGCTGGATGATGAATGGTGTAGGGTACTTTCTCTGTCTCAGAGGCATTCCGGTCCTCTATCTCCTGCTCCTCTCTACTATCTCCTGCTTCAACAGAAAGGACATCCTCTTCTGAGGGAACCTGCTCAGGTTTCAACTTTTCATTTCCGGAAGTTTCTTGAGGACCTTTCTCCGCAGCGGGGGGCTCTAATTCAGGGGGGATGGATTGATTAATACATGGAAGTTCGTAGGGCGGCAGAGCTAAATCATCATCTCCCTCATCCTCTATACTCAAGCAAGTAGCACCAACATTAATTAACGTTGATCGTAGCGCGCTCATTTTTCTTTCAGAGCCCCTCAACACAAATACAATGTTAATTTCAAATCGTAGAACAAACTCTCGTTCCCCGGGGCTGCATTCGTTTTCTTTGAATTCCTCAACGAACGTTCCTGCATGATACTGAAGGCTCTCACCATAAATTAAGAAGTGCCTGAAAGTACAACACACAAATAACTTAGTGCACAATTTGACATGACAACGACAACTTAGAATGACAAAGACAATGACAATTGCAAATAATGCGTACCGTTTATGAGTATTTATTAAAATGTCGGCTCTTCCGTCGAAACGTAACGGAGATTTGATGAGCTCCAGCTCACCAAAAATACGGATATCTGTAAAAAAAGTAAAAGATCGCTTAGTAAAAGTAAATCAGTCACAGAAAAAGAGAAAGTAAATTCCTGAGGTCAATACGGTTAGTGTGAGTGTGACAAATTTTGCAACAGACAAGTTTTGCACTGCTAATTCACCATATTGGCAATTGGCCAATATTGTCATATCACTAACCGTAATGGCCTGAGATTATAAACTTTCTCCAAGAGGATCTGTAATATGCAACATAATAATTAATATGTCACTATTAACGAACAATGAAGTAATTAAATATAGCAAAAATTTTTAATATGGTACCATCGTAAAAATCCTTTATTTCTTTGGGAAAATCGGTAGTTCTTTCGAAAGTTTCGGCATACTCGAATATTTTGCCCACCTCATCAAATCGACATCTTCGAGCACCTCTTTCAATTGAAATCGTCATGTTTAATTAAATCTTTAATTATATTAGATCTTATTACATTTAATTTCTTTGATTAAATTGAAACTGATTTCTTTCTTTAATCGTAGATCGTAGAGTAATGGACTATATAGAATCGTAGATAAGGTTATAATATCCCTGAGTCTCAAAGTACCCCTGCTTACACAACTAGTACACAAAGAACACATGCTAATTAATTTAAAATAAAGGAGGGAGCTAACGTAAAGCTGACGACGTGACGTGACTAGCCGGCTGTGATTTGCACATTTTTTGTGTTCAAATAAACAAGTTTGAAAAGGCCAATATTTAATAATTAGAAATTAATTTGTTATTGCCAATTATACAGTGATGAATGCTCTTTTTTGAGCTTTGAGAAACTGATAAGCTTTTTGAAACTGTTTAATTAGTTTTGAAAAACGGAAATTGATAAAGAACAATTATTTGAAATATTCAGTAGCGTTCTGAAATTTATTTAAGGATTTCCTGCGGTTACGATGGCAGCCGAGAGTCGTTGGCAGGTTGGACGTGCCTTGCACCGATTATNAAAACGGAAATTGATAAAGAACAATTATTTGAAATATTCAGTAGCGTTCTGAAATTTATTTAAGGATTTCCTGCGGTTACGATGGCAGCCGAGAGTCGTTGGCAGGTTGGACGTGCCTTGCACCGATTATTTACTGAGACCTTCGGTAAGTAATTTAAAATTTTTCAAAGTCGTTATTTGTATTTGTAAATGTAATCCAAACCAAATGTGTAAAGTTTCGGTAAGTAATTATTCTTTCTTTGTACACAGGAGCGGTTTATATTTATAAGGTCCATGTGAAGCATATCAGCGACAGTCGTGTCATCCACTTCATCTCTACCCACCACGAGAAACCAAACAAGGAAACGTTTTTGGTTATGGTGCCAAAGACTCAGTAAGTGGCCTTGGCAACAATTCAGTGAATTTTTGCCCTTCAAAATTGTTTTTAACGCGTACTTTCCTCTGTTGTTTATAGCAACATGTTTCTTAATCAAGTCGAGACTGTTCTGGACATGAGACGGAGCAGACGTGCTTTTTGGTGCTGCTGAGAATGAGTGAGAAGGACAAGTTTTCTGGTGAAGATAAGTATCCAGATAGCTTAAGCTTTAGTTTTGATATAAGTAGTGGTAATCCTAGAGCTACTAGTACACCTAAACGACCTCGTAGTCTGACCCCTTCCCCCGAACAGACAACTGTTTTTAAAAGAATTAATATAGACCTGGGGAAAAGTGATACAGACTCAAGCTTAGAAATGGGAAGTAATATTGACCCAAGCTTGCTGGAATATCTGAAGGGGATGGAGAAAAGGCTGACCGAGAAGATCCAGTCATGTCCTTTTGTAGGAGCACCATGCGAAAAAGTACAAGAATCCTTCAAAGAGAAGAACGTAATTGTGTTTGGTCTTCCAGAAACTAAAAAGTCTGAAGCGGATAAAGATGACAATGCGAAATCTTTCCAAAATCTTCTTGAGAAGATGAAACTCCCCGCTGACTTCGACTACGATGTGGCCTTTCGACTAGGAAAATGGGATGAAATCAAGACACGCCCTCTCCTCGTCAAGTTCGTCAGATTACGTGATAAATATCAGTTTATGGCGAATCGTTCGAAACTCAAAGGGTCAAACATCAAGGTCACTGAAGACGAAACACCACATCAAAAAGAAATAAGGATCGCTTTCAAACCAGCATATGAAGCAGAATATAAAGCTGAAACATCCCTACGAAGAATAATCAAAGGAAACTCGATGTTCATTCGTAAGCAAGGAAAAACCATAAAAACATACTTTCTGGATGAGCATGGGAATGTTCAGCAAAAGAATTGATATCGCGCACCCATGACAAATCAACACAAATTGGCTTTTCTTTACTGGAATGTGCACGGCTTACAATCACTTACCAATTTGAATAATGAAGAAATTAAAATAATTGACATAGTAGGTCTAGTTGAAACGTGGAGTGTAATAAACTTTAAACCCAGTATATTTCAAAACTTTACTTGCATTCATGCCGCAGCAAAGAAGAAATTAGGTGTGGGAAGACCAAGTGGTGGGATAATGGTACTCGTGAACAATTCAAGCTTTGATCAAATAGAAACGGTATCAATAACAGATCACTGTGTGACGATAAAAGTCAAATGCAAATGTGAAACGTGGCTGGTTAATATAATTTATATGCGACCCAACGAACTGAACTATACAGACAAGTTAAAAGAAACTTTTGAGCTAAATACAACCGTTACCAATGTTGACAAAGAGGTGAGATCTATCTTTTTGGGAGACATGAATGCAAGGCTTGGCTGTAAAAGCAACAGGATACCTTTTCCGTTGAACAATAATTCAATTAGACATACAAGAACTGCAATTGATACGACTTTAACGAAACCAGGGAAGATTCTCCTTAAACTGCTGTGGGAATATGAACTGCTTGTACTTAATGGGCGATGCAAAGGAGACCTTGACGGAGCTATAACCTTTTTCAACAAAAATGGATGCAGCACGGTGGACTACGCTTTAGTTAACGAGTATGCAGCCAACAATATTGATACAATTAACGTGCTGGAGATGGGATCATCGGACCACTTCCCCATCAAGATCGAGACCATAGGAGCTGTGGAGCCAACTATAACATCATACATTCAAAAACTAAAGTGGAAACCAGAATCTGCTGAAGTGTTCCAAAACTCAATGAAACAATTAACTTATCAAAATCATAATGTACTTGAGTACAACAGGTTCATCGAATCTATTCATGTGGCAGCTGAAGAGTCAAAAATGATGGTAAAAATTCCTCAAGGTGAAAACATAGCTCTAGAGAAGAATTGGTTCGACAGAGAGTGTGTATTAGCCCGTAAAAATAAGATACGCAAACTTCGTTATGCAAAACAACGACATTGGTCTCGTGAAAGCAGGGAAGATTTCATACATGCTAAAAATAAATATAGAGCCTTGTGCAAAATTAAACGAAAAGCACATCGTGAAAAAATAATCCATAAATTTAATACTGCGAAAGGGAAAGAATTCTGGCAATCTGTGAAACATTTTAATTATAAGAAAAATGTGCAGCATAATATTAGTGAATCACAGTGGCATGAATATTACAAAAAGATGCAACCAGCACGGGAATTACATAGCTCTTCTTTCTTTGACGTCCGACACGAATTTTTGGATAAACCGTTTAGCTTGATTGAGCTCCAATTAGCATTGAAAAAAATAAGTAATAATAAAAGCCCAGGAATTGACATGGTACCAAATGAGTTTCTCAAGCATTTACCACTTATTGCCCAAGGAGACTTACTTGACAGAATGAACCAAATATTAGATAGAGAAAAGCCTCCAGAAGAGTGGAGTGTATCAAGCACTGTCATGATTCATAAAAAGGGCGATACTAGTAAATGCGAGAATTTTAGGCCTATAGCTTTGATGAGTACTTCTCTAAAGTTGTTTACCACGATGATTCAAGAAAGGTTGATGAGCTGGGCGAACACATGCAACATTCTACCTGAGGCTCAAGCTGGGTTTAGACCAAAGAGAGGATGCGCAGATCATATATTTACCCTGCAATCACTAGCTCAGATTAGAACCTTAAAGGGTAAAATGTACTCAATATTTATCGACTTCGCTCGTGCATTCGACTCCATAAATCATGCAAAGCTCTGGGGAAAACTCTTTGAAATAGGTGTTTCAGGAAAATTAATCCGAATTTTACAACAACTATATGAAAAAGCTTGCACAAAGGTAAAACTAAAAAATGGGCACACAAAAGAGATTGACCTGACCTCTGGGGTCATGCAAGGGGAAATTTTATCTCCGATTTTATTCAGTCTTTACCTCTCGGGAATAGAAGAGGAAATTGAAAAATGGAAATCACCTGGAGTAAAAGCTGGCTGTAAAGAATTTCATATACTACTTTACGCTGACGATATGTGTGTAGTAGCGTAGCATGCGTGGGACTTACAGAGGAAAATCGATTTACTTAAAGATTACTTTGAAAAACTAGACTTGAAAGTTAATCTAAGCAAGACCAAAATAATGATTTTTAGAAGGAGGCAGAAAAGAGATAAACGTAAGTTCAAGTTTAATCACGAGGAAATCGAAATTGTAGATTCCTACAGGTATTTAGGTGTGGAGTTCACGAGGAATATTTTATTCAATGAAAGGGCTCAAGCAAATAAAAAAGTCGGTAAGACAGCTAGCTCTTTCGTTTACTCTATTCTATGTAAAGCGAACAGCTATAATGTAGACAATAAATTGTCCCTTAAAAAGTAAAATAATACCTAAAGTATTGTATGGTGCTCATATATGGGGAATAAAACACGTAAAAGAATTCGAAAAAGTCTATAATTATTACATAAAACGTGCGCTGGGTGCTCAATCACAAGTTTTAAATGCAGCCTTGCATCTAGAAGGAAACTAGATCATTTCGCTATCATTTAATGACTCAATTATTATTTTGGTGCAAGTTATTACTTATGAGTTCTGATCGTTATCCTCATATCTGTTAGGACCAGCTTATCCGAAATAGTCAAACAAACAGGGATCAATTTAAGTATGATTGGGTACTACAAATTAGGGACTGGCTCTATAGAACAGGATATGGCTTTGTGTGGGAAAGCCAGAATGCTGAGTGCTTATGTGACTATTCTTTAGACATCTTACAGACAGTGCATGAAATCGACCGACAGGTGCAAGTTGCGAGCATTAGAAATTCAAATTCGTATTCTATTTACAAATATATTATGGTAGATAATAATGTTCCTTGGTACCTCAGGCATAAACTTCCTCGAAAAATTACAGTTTGTATGGCACAGTGCAGATTAAATAAACGATCCTTATACATTAATGGTATTATCCACAAACTTGATATTGAGCAAAAATGTAATTATTGTAACCTCCAGGAAACTAACTCTATAAGCCATCTCCTCTTGAATTGTAAACTGCATAGAGATGTAAGGAAAATGTACTTGGATAAATATGCATCCAAGTGGATGTTATGGATGGATGAGCATGGATGGATGTAAAACAAAAGCCTATGATATATACAATTATGTATGTAGTGCCTTGAAGCATGATTGATTTTGAAGAACAGAATTGATTAAATCATTTAGCATATACATTGTTTGTCATTATGATATGATTTGTCATGGGGATACCCGCAAGACAACTAAAGAAAATTAATTAATTAATCAATTATTTTATTGAATAATTCGTTAAAATGGTAAGATTCATTTATTAATAACATATTAGTAAAACAAGTAATTATAATAAAATTCATGTCGACATGATTAGGTTTCCCATTTCAGGAGAGAAGTACCTAAAGCATGTCTGCTCTTTAGTTTGTTAACAACGAAATGAACTAGCCATTTTGTTGGGGATGAAGCTTCACCGACGTCCAAACACATGGAGCGCCTTTTCAATGCAAAGGTTCTGACAGATGAACGAAGTATTCTTCAACTACAGGCTTTCTGGAGCAACACAAGTCATACTTTTCTAAAATACTTTTGGACATTTGACAACTCGCTTCAGTAGCTTCCGGAAACCTATAGCGCAGACTCTCACTTTGCCAAAAACATTGTACTGCATATTAAAACGATTATCATAATAGAGGTTACGTCAAGTCGACTTGATAGGCATAATGTCTTCTTCTTAGCTTCAGTCCCACTACATAATTTCATTCAATAGGAAGAGGCTGCACAGGCCGCGCTGGATTCTTTGCATTTAACTGTTTCTGAAAAGTCCGTAGGAAAACAACCCAAGAGTTTATTTAAACCATTGAACCACTGAACGGCAACG
>JAHZNI010002695.1:0-22209 GCA_027744415.1 Seira ritae
CTGTTTGACTTTGAGAATTAAAAAATGGAAAGTCCTTCAAAACAAAACATTTATATATATATTTTTCGCTAATCTATATTATTTTTTCATTGCAACCTCGTCAAAAGTCATAACGAGCTTGTTCACGGCTGCATTAAATGGAGCATTTTATTGGATAGGTTTTGTGAGCAGCCACCCTCGCTTCACACTCACAAAAGAAACCGTATGATTATCAACCTCATTTATAATTATTTTCTACTGATCATCAACCATATAATAAAAATGCACTCTGACTGACTGAGAGTTAAGTTTAAAAAAGGAAAGAGAAATAAATAAAATAAATTGGGATCGGGAATGCGAAAAAGGAGAGCTTTAGGCTGCTGCTGTAACGCCTTCCATCACTCAAGCTTAAATTTCAATCATCATATAATAGGCATAACAAAAAGTTAAGGTAAAAAAACAGCTAATAAAATAATGTATCATCGAATCATTACCATCGTCATTCACTTCATAATCATTATGATCATGATCACCATCATCATAGTATTATTATCAGTACGAAAAAAAGTATTTAAAGGCTTTAAGATAAGAAATGCGGCTATGTGCCATGCCGCTGCTATTATACATACGAAGTTCCCTCTTGGTCACCACATTTTGCTGGGATTTTAAAACTGATTTGTTGCATGATAATAAAAAAAGTGAAACGAACTCCTTTAATAGCCTACACCAAAAAGTAGATTCCTTGAAAAAAAATTGAAATTGAGCTGTCTGAAAAGTACCGCATCGTTTCTCTTCGTATATATCGTTGTTTTAAGTAGATTGCGAAAAAATATAAATTATTTCTGCACTCTTATTTATAGACATGGGTTTTTTATTTCTAGAACTCAATCAAAGTCCGCTTGAGCTATTTTACTTTTTTGGCTCCCTTATTATTATTACTTCGGCTCAATGAAAAATAGTTTGAGTTTGACTTAGATTTGCTGCCACAAATATAATATATTTTATCTATTTCGCTTTACTTGATTGAACTTTATGTTGAAATTGAAACTCAGGTTTTAATTGAGGAGAAAAAAGGAGAAGCGGTTTCAACAAAATCGGCTTTAATGTGAGCTTGGGCTTGCAGCAATAAGTAAATCTTTTAAGTCAGCCTAAAGACCTCTTTATCAGCTCACGCTTGATTTTAGTAAAATACTTTTTTATTAAAATTTATGGCATCATTGCAAAGTCTACTCTGCGCACTTTTGAAAAAAAGTGTTTTTTCTACCTATTTACGCTAATGAAGCATTTAAGACAATGGCCTGTGGGAGAGCATTGGAAACACCTACCTAATATGAAGAAAATATAAATGACTCCACTCACAGAATTTCACAACATCATTTATGAATGTCTCGATCACAAAAAACTGTTTCACATGGTAAACCTACTTATTAAATTAAATTAAGTCTTTTTTGTCTCTTCTCATCATTAGCTAAGACAGATAGGGCAGAGTTCAGAGAGCATTTTTTTGCAAATTACCCTCCGCATTCAATTAAAAAATTGAAATAAATCATTTTTTATTTACCTAGGCACACAAACTTAATGTAATTAGTCGCAAAATTATGCACGCTCTTGAAGTAATTGCCTTCAATAAAATGACGCAGGAGGAAACAGGTGGAGGCTGTGCGTGTAATTATATAATTCATCTGATTTGCATAATTTTATTTTATTCATGTCCTATTCCGTAAATTAAAATAATGTTGAACTAATTATTGATATGATATGAAATGATATGACAGAAAAAGAGATGCTTGTCTTGTCTCTCTCTCTCTCGGTTTTGCTTCCGTCCGTCCATCCGTCCTTCCTTCCTTCCTACGTTGTCAGTCATCGTCATCCCATCATCCTTACAAACCATATAATTTTGAGTGTACAGTAGTGCAGTACACGTAACACATAAATAAATCCTTCTTCTTGATAAAGTCTTTTTTCGTAATTTGTGTATCACATTTAATTGAAATGGAAACTGTGGTCGGATGTTTTTCATGATTATAATTACCTAATCAATTACCTGTGTGAGATAGCAAAGATTAAATGAAGAATAAGAGCAGCATTCGAATTCCTCTTGTTGCTGTTCTGTTGTTGTCGTCTTTTGAACTCTGCTTACACTTTAAGCGAAAAAGGATGTTTTTCCGAGCTTGTAAGAAAAGGATTTACTGTTATTATGATGATGATGACCGACAAAAAATATTACCTATGCTAACTTTCATTTTCAAAGTCTTTTTACCCTTTCTCAGCATTCCCCAAGTAAAGTCAGTCAGTCAGTCAGGGAGTTAGTCGATAAATGTAGTCAGTCGCATTACACATTCTTCGAGTTTTAAGTAGGTAATAATAATTTTTAAACAATGCAGCGACAATGGGATTCCGTGCAAAGTAGCGAAAACCATTCGTTCTCTACTTCTCTATCTTATCACCGGAATATAAATAAATAGCTGATGCTGGTGGTTGGTTAGTAGCCTCTTTCGTAAACATACTTTAGATGTGATGGCACGAAAAGTTTCTAAAAAAATAAATTACAAAGTTCAAGATAAGCAGTAGTTTTATGATGATGAGTATGCATGGGTGCAATGATCATAACATATTTATATTTCCATTAAAATGCGTCTGTCCGCGTTCATCCGTCCGCGTAAATATAAGTATTAGGTATGATGATCCCCGCAAAAAATTAACAGACACAATACAATTCACAATGGGCTAGCATGAAATTTTTTGTGTGTGAATGCATTTTGTTGTTGCTTATGTTCTAAAAGTTCAATACTTGAAAAAATAACGTAACACTTTTACGTGTAACGCAATAAATACTACAAAGCAGTGCAATTCATTGAAGTAAAAAGCGAGCAAAATGATAATGCATAATAGATTTATCTCTCTGTATCTGCTTTTAATTTTTTTCAGAAAAGGTAAATATACAATTTACTCCGCTGAAGGAAGTTACTTAAGCTTGAAATCCTCTTCTTCTCCTTAAGTTTTTTTTGCAAACTTCATTCATGAACTACTCTTTTCATCAAAGTATGCTTTGTTTATATTTATTATGATGGGAAAAATATAATTGTTTCAGGTTGATCGCTGATATGAATACAAAAGCAAGACATGTGTGTAGATGTTATTGCGCTTTTAAACCCTCCCTCACGTGCTGCTACTACTTTAATCCTGACGGAGGAGAGGGAATCTCCTCCCTATCATTTCTGCAAAAAATTATGCAGATTTTATTAGGATTTTAAAATCATTCTAGTGTTCATACAAATGCCTAAAAACACTAACACTTTTTGAATGACTCAAAACAAAATAAGCTTAGAATAAATACTGAAAAATTTTCAGTGTTTCTGCATCTATGCATCCACATAAAAAACATCAACCACTACAACAACACTACCACCACCTTTCATAATTTATAATTCAATTCCTCAAACTTAGTCCAAAAAGCGTTGAACGAAAAAAAGAGAAATTTTTTTATTTGCCGAGCTGAAAAAGGACGTCAGCCAAAGGAATGAATGATAGATTACAGCGTTTTTCTTATTACGTTATGTTATGTATGGATCACTATCTCGCGCGTCGTTCTTATGTGTATGCGATTAAGTATCTGCATTTCTTGATTAGAAAAGATTAAAACAATTTTTTTTAAAGCGGAGTGAACAACATAACATAACTAACGTAATGCCAAATGTTTTATAGGTCTCCTCGAGTTTCAACTGAAAATGGGAGGACAGTAAAATTGAAACTGAAACTGAAGCAAAGCAACGAAGTACATAAGTACATAGGATGGTAGTAATAATGCACATATTTTTAACGATTACATTATGTGATTATCATAACGATTATTATTATGTTGATAATATGACGAATTGCCGTTTCTCAGTAAAGAAGAAAAGTGAGCGATGTGACTTTTTCCCACAGGTCATATGTCCCTAACTCTCTACCTTTTCGATATTCATGATGATGATGATGACTATAATGCTGATGTTGATGAGGCGAGGTGACGTCGGCATGATAAGGCAGGGATGAGATAATAAAGGTTAGCAAGCTTATTAAGTGCCACCTTCATATTCCCTAATCATGGAAATGTGCAATTCCATTAAACTCATGCCTATTAGTAAATAAGGCAATGTTTTAAGGGACTCTCATGCAATCATCATCATCAACATGCATCGTTGCAATAATAATGTGCATGTCAAGTCAAAAAATGTAAAAAGGGTATTACGAGAGCGGAGAAGTGCTCATCGTCATCGTCAGCATTGTCATTTTTTACTATTTAATAGTAATGCAACTTCAACTCAAGTTACTAAATCCGTCTAAGAGGTAAAAATGAAGTTGTTCAATGAAAAATGAAAACTTATTATATTGCTTGCTGGGACTTTAATTGAATGTTACTACTCTTATTTAAAAGGGCATTAAAAGTGAAGAGGGGTCTTGGGCTGATTGAATGAGGCGTTGCATTGAGAGCCTTTTAATAGCTTAAGCCTTGCTTTAATAGACTTTGTTGAGCTTGACAGGTAGTGAATTAAGCATAATGCAATGTAATGTAAACATGCATCATCCTCCTCTCTGCAAAAAGACAAAATAACATGAAACAATCAAAACATGAAGAGTTACAATATATATTTTTGTGTGATATCTGAAAAAAATATATATATAAACGATAAACTATGGTTGAACGGTCGACGAAAGTAGGAACTAACTAGAAGACGACAACGGCTGTGTGTCAGTCGTGATTTCAAATAGATTTACAGCAGCGAACATAAGTACATAACATACTCAGTGACAAACATGATTAAAGTTTTCAAGTTGCGTGAGCGCTTTGTTAAAGTCGAGTCAGTTTCACTTTCTGCGGAGAAGTTAATTCTCTAGTGAATTTCAAGGACTTAAAAAATTGAAGCCTGATAGTGGACACCGAAATATATTTTGATTATGAATGGAGAGGAAGAGGTCGGGGAGGGAACTTGGAGGTTTCCATAAATAGTTGGAATAAATTAGTCCCGCAAGTGAAATGGCAGCAAAAGCCAAATTAACGCTGAGCCAGTTCTTGTTCCGCCGCTCGAATTCCAACCTTTCTAATAGCAGCAGCGGCAATAACGGCAACGGCACGAATAATAATAACAGCAGCAGCAATAATAATAACGACTCTTGCAGAAACCGTAACGAACAGTGCTCCAGTGTGAACGTACCTTCAAAGGGCCAAGTTACGAATAACAGCCCAAGAAAAGTTTCCTTAGGCTCGTGTAGCATATCTGCAAATGGTGGCGGGGGAAAGAGAAACGGAGCCCGTGAAGTGATTACTCCGCCGAGACCCAAGTCGTCACAGAGTCATCATAAGCATTCTTCATCCTCTCGACAGCAGCCTCCACCGCAGCTCCAGAGCATTTTGAAGAAACCAGATAGAAATGCTAAAATTGATGTCGGGTTTGGTGCAGGTAAACCTACAAGGTCCTCCCTCCATCGCTCGCGCTCCAACCCGAATCCATCGAACAATCCCCTGAAGGAAGTTTCCTGGAGCTGTCCAACATTAGAAAAGCGGAGGGAAGTGATTTTGAATTACTTTGAGCGCATCATTCTAGAGAATAAACAAGAGCAAAATGTGACACAGGGGATGATAAGGAATAAGAACAACATTCCATGTGAAAATGTGAGTGCGAATGGAGTTTCTCCGACGGGGGAACCCATCTACGAGGAGATTTCTGATTGCTCCGCCGGAAACTTTCCAAGATCCCCTCCCCATTCGGATCCCAAGATGGGTTCTTTAAAACCCAAGCTGGGACCAAAGAAAGTAAGAATGAACATTCCTCAAGACCAGCAGCTACAGCATCAAAGAACACAGCAGAATCAAAGCTATGAAAGGGACTCTCCAATTTACGATAAGCTCCTATGTCGGAGTCAAAGTATGATTGAGCCATTATCAGTATCATCCTCCGCATCTTCATCAACTTCCTCATATTCTGGCTCTGGATATTACGATGTTGCGCCATCCATCACAGCCTCGATTTCTTCCTCGTCCTCTTCTACAAGCCAAAGTCTCTATGAAAACTGCCGACCTTACCCTGCTTCGGAAGGTAGTAATTATGATTACGCTGGCTTTTCTGCAAAGAAAAACTCCATCCGTGATGATAACTCACCAACGCCACCCAGAACCCTGACCAGGATGGCTGGGCGGAGTCACAGTTTTCACGACGGCTACCGTCCCAGTCCCAGCTCGACAAACATTTACAATTTCCAGGTAAACTCGAAAGCGCAACATTCCGAAACAGATCAGATCTACGCAAAAGTGTGCAAGAGAAAGAAAATGAAAGCGAGCAGCAGCAGCAGTAATAATGACCAGTCTACACCAGCCCATCATCATCATAATCAAGTTGCACAACAGTCTCAATCTCAGCCTTTGCCGCCACCACACCAGAGACAACAATCATCATCCTCATCATCATCAAGCTCATCCACTTTTTCCTCTGAAGATAACACCCTCAGCGTACAGGTCTCTTGTGGAAATATAGTTACAATGATCCCCGTCATAATGCCATGCGCGTCTAGCTTCTCCACGTCATGCTTATCACTTTCATCGTCATCAGATAACAACACCGATGATATGACCACGACCACCGCCACAAGTACTACTACTACCGCCGCTACAATCCGAAACAATGAACACGATAATGACAGGAACGGCTACATTCATTACGATGCGGAAAAGATCCTCCCCGATAAGGAGATAGCGTATGCAAGTAAAAGCTGCGAGATTCAGGAAAATAATAACATCAACAATTATCATCAACATCATCATCATCGAGCGTATATCACTGCATCATCATCATCCGCAAGCGGGAACAACTTATCAGTGATCCATTTGCTAGCAGCGTATGATCCTCAGAAGGAGATCGAGGAATTTACGGCGATCATTGATTCGACGGAATGCGCTCCGAAATCAGTTTCTGTCCCTGTTCGTGTGGTCGACTTCCCCAGTCCTACAAAAGCTACTTCATCGGACTCCTCATCTCATAGGCCCCTTCAGTTCCTCAATTGTAGTTTCAGTTATGATGCTGAAAAGGAAGAAGAAGAGGAGGAGGAGGCTGATGATGATGACGACGTTGATGAATATGATGATGATTTCGAGGATGAAGAAGAAGAAGGAGGAAAAATGTATTCAAGTGCTAGTAGCACTAGCGGCAGTAGCAGCGATGAAGATAATCAAGAAATGAAATGTAAGCACTTATTATTATTTCTTTAAATAGCATAATTTTTACATTCCTTTTTAGACTAAAAATGCTCCTCTGTAGTCTCTGTAAGTGCAACAATGGCAAGGCTCATATTTCCTAATGGGCTCTCCGCGGCGTGTTTTAAAGGCAAAGCCCAAGGTGCAAATATAAAGCAAAGATAATAATGCGAAACAACAGTTACATAGGCGCTGAATGAATTTGCTCTTTTTTCGTACAATATTAGTTCTCTAGATGATAATGATGATGTTGGGAATTTATATTCGCTGAATGTTCAACAATAGTCGTATTATTATTGGAGTCAAGTTCATGAAAATGCATTTGTTCGCCTGTCTGCACCAGCAGCATTGAAAAGAGTGTGCGATGCGATGTCTGTGTGCATGCTTGATTATGATAAGACGAAGAAAAAAATTTAGAAACATGCAAGTTTTTCCGTTCCAATACACTGATTTGAGAGATTTTTTCGCGTTCAAGAGGGAGCCTTATTCTATTCTCGCAGAGAGTAATATAATGCCATGCCATGCCATGCCATTGGTTTTCATTGTTCTATTCGCGAAAATTCATGAACTCATCTCTTTCATACTTTCATTTGAGAAGAAGGAAACCTCACCATAATCAAATCAGCCAGAATTCTTTTCAGGGGTACTTGTACTCTCAAAGAAATAAGGATCTTTTTTTGTATATCAAGTCCACTTTAGAAACAGAATGATAAGCACATATTTACACATATTTTCATACCCAGAAGTAAAGTATATTACATATATATTATAGTCCTCAGAGTGTGCTAATATTATTATTTTCAATCTCATATTCCCTTTTTTCCTTATCTTCATCCACTTTACATCCCTCTCTAACAAAACAAATAGGTAATTGTGCTTTTTTCCCTAAAAAGAGATGAAGATGTTGATCATGCATTACTTCTGCATTTTTTTATTCTATGATGATAATAGTATTATGCATGCTTTTCAGGCCTTTTTGTTACTCGTAATTTCACATTTCACGCAGAATTTTTGTTTCGAAAAGAAGCACATTAAAGATCGTGAATCAGGATATAATGTTGATGATTCTGATGGACACTGAAAATACTTCATATGTACGTGTGTGTGTGTGTACGTACAATGCACCCATTTCAATTTTAATGTTACACGCTGCGTTTTCGAATAAGATAGATAGAAGTTCCGTCGAAAAATTCCTTCACAATTTTCAAGTGCAAAGAGAGCATTTTAATCTTAAAAATAAGTTGTAAAGTATTTTAATAATTTTTTTTCATAAGATGAAAATGAATTCATATTATAGCGGCAGCAAAATATGAACTTGGGGTTCGCCTGTTTTGTGTTCCTTCATTTCGTCGGCCATAGGCATGACATGGCATACGTAGGCATACATCCTCATTGTAAACACATGTTAAACTAAAGATGCTCATGATCATTTTTAAAGAATTTTTTTTTCGAGGAGTTAAGGCGGAATACGAAGAGTATGAATTTCAGTTGCATGAAGTTATCCTAACAAAGTGCATGCATACCAGAAAAAACGTATTTTTTCCGTTGTTTTTTTGGGTGTGTTTGCGCTCTTTATTGGCGTTTTGTTAGTTATGATGGCGATCCCTTGTTCTTAGTTCGTAATTCGTAACTCTTATGATCGACCAGAAAAGAGCCTGCATGCTATCGCCTTATGCTGCTGGTGGTAGTAATAAGGTTCAAATATAGAGACTTTTATCTGGTTCGGTCTTGTCTTGTCAGTGAATTTTATCGGAGGAGTTAATGAGCAATAAAGTTCTCTTTCGCGAAAAAGTAAAACAGAATTCTGGTTTAGAATAGTTAACAACGACTTTGGATGGCACAAAGGAAAAGTGTTTTCAGCACAAAAATCATCATCATTGTTCATCATTATTATCATGATGATTAGGATTAGTATTTGTTCACCATTGTTCAACAAGTAAAGTGTGAGATGGAGTTTTCATACGGGAAAGCTTCATCTACTTCTGCTGGTGCTGGACTTGGACTTTGTTTTTTAAGTGAAGTGTCATAAAAAAGTTTTAGCTTTCCAGTTCGCTGCCGAAAAAGCAGGTCGGACATTATATTCAGGTAATAAAAAGGAAAGATAACTTTGCATGTTTCGAACTCATTCGTATGGATTTAATTATGTTTTTTTGCAAATGCAAATACTTTTACATTTTTTACTCGAAGCGGAAGTAAGTGTCAGTAACTTTTGACTCTGTCTGTTGGTAGGCTGGGTTATGCTATGCTAACATCATCTACTTGTCCAGTGGCTATTATAAAAAGCAGAGCCGTGAAATGGGGAAAATTAGCATTGCAAAAATTACAAACTTATCTTGAAACCAAAAACCACGTCATGTAAACCCATTTCATAACGCAACGGGGGCTTATGGTATGGCTCCTTTCTCGTTGACGTGGATTATCTTTGGCAAACAAAATAATATTCCTCTTCTTTGTCGACTGCGTGCACAATACTCTGAAAAACTATCAATATTGGAAGTGGTGTGTGGGCGCTTGTATGTTCATTATATTGATAAAAAAGTTCCATAAATCAGATAAGATTAGATTAACGCATTATTAGACGCTTCGTCATTATAACTTATGTATGGCTGCTTTGACTGCTCTCTGGAGCTGGTTTCATGGTCATCAACCATGATAACATTTTTCACCTGGTGTGGTTTCCATCAAGCAATTTGCAATAATTTTTGGAGAGATCGTGTAGCAGTAGCAGTAGCTGTGTTGTAAATCCGAAATATTTAGCAGACCATGACTAAAAGATAACAGTTTAAATGGTTTCATTCCTCTTAAATCGAGAGCCCGAGAAAAGGCATTCCGAGAATGCGTGAAATTAAGTGATTTGGAAAAGAATTTTACGAGCGAAAAGAAGCTAAAAGGTGTAATTATTCAAGAGTTTCATTTTTCACTTAAAAAAACTCGTTTCGTTTGCCTCCTCAACAGATTCCTTTGCAGATGGCCGTCTTGTAAACCGTATAAAAAGTATATCGTTCCAGGACGACGCCATCACCAAAGAGCTTTTGCTTCTCACTACGAGTGACTCCGAAGACGACGAAGAACTCTGTGAGCATAAATCTCTCTTAGAAATGACTTCCACAAATGACTCCGTAGATTTATTGGATGACGGTGGGATAGAGAAAGGAGAAAAGTATATGGCACTTCTGGACGATGAAGATAGAGGATTTGATAGTTTCATGGATGAAAATGATGGGTCTGGGGATCCTAAAAATGATACTTCCTTCAGAAGTGAGAACATGAAAAATCAGAGGACCTTTGCGCAAGAACAGCAAAACGTGCCGGAAGAAACTCTGAAGAAAAAAGCAGCAAGTGTACTGGACTTGATTAATTCTGAGATTTCGGATTTGCATATGAGGGAATTGGAATTGAAAAAGTTGCATTCTCCACCACCTCCTCACTCTACGGAGAAGTCGGAGAAGGAAATCATGAATGATGGGGATAACACTGGAGAGGAATTCGAGGAGGGGTCCTCGGGAGAAGATGACTTTTCCGATTCAGCAATTGAATATGATGGCTTCACGACAAATGGATCACACTCTTCTGGTCAGGTTTCTCCTTCGGAGAATCTAAATGAAATGGGAAATCATCACCAATCAGAGGAACCGGCACAAGAACAGGTGGAACAAACCAGCCAAGAAGAAAATGAAGATGTTATCAATGAAGAAAAGAATGAAGAGCCACAAACATCGACAGAAAAACGACCCCGGAGCCCAGGAGACATCAAAGTGCGGCCTTTGGAGGAGGAAGAAGACAAAACAATAAAATTCAATGTGATGGATGAGACGCCAATAGAGCGAGAAATCCGCCTAACAAGAGAACGTGAAGAAGAGTTCCGGAGGCTTAACAATCTAAACAGCAATAATGCTTCGTCCCCCACAAGATCTAACGATAGAAGCAGTCCATCGCAAGCTCAGAAGTCAAAATTAGGCAGTCTCCCTGTGAAACCAAACACAGTCTCATATCGCCCCGAACACGACACCCCATCTTTACCGGTTTCTGGCATGTCAAAGGACCTTCAATACGAGATGGCCACAGCCAGATTCAAGAAGGAAATTGAGGAAAGCATGAAGAGAGAAAAGGAGCTGGTATTGGAGGGGTTACTGAAGAAGGGCGTCAATGAAACTTCCAATGTCCCGGTAGAAGTTGAAACATCAAGTCAGGCTCAGGCCCCCGTCCCGGCCCCCGCTCAAGAGGAAGAGCCAAAAAAGATTGAGAACAACGTAGAGGAAGATAAGCCAACTCCGGTCACTCCTCCGCCAAAGGAACAACAACAGCCACAACCCCAACAACCAAAGCCAACTCCAGAAAGTATGCTTAGAAAACCGACAATTGCAAAACTCCCGAACAAGCTTCCAGCAGCTCGCTTCTTCTCGCCGCCAGCTTACAATGGAAACAAGCCCAACCGGATCACACCAGTTGTTTCCCCAATCATTGCCAAGGGAGCCTTTCCCTTTCCAACGCCAAGCGGAAACACAGCTACCACAGGGGTTGGTGGCTCACTGCCAATAGGTATCAGTCGACCAAGCTTCACATCTTTGGAGAAATACATGATGCAGTCAAGCATGATAAACTACAAGACACTCGGCGCAAGTCAAACGAGCATTGATGAGGAGCCCATGAAAACTGTCATCCCTGAGCCTGCTGCAGCGAAACCAGCGATTCATGAGGATCCATTACGGATCGTTTTGCAAAAGACGAAGAGTCTTGACGAAGAAAGCGTCAATGAGGAGAAGGAAGAGGAGGAGAAGCCAAAGAGGAGGTATATTCCGGCACAGGATAAAATCCAGAAGGAAATTCAGGAACTGGTCATGAGAGAAAAAGGTAAAGTTTTGCTTTATAGTTTATAGATACACGCTTTACTTCAGCTTTTTATGCGCCTATATAGAACTGAACCGAACGCGAGCAAAGTGGAAGTCAACCTTGGATTTGCCGGAAGCAATGAAGGACCCGGAGGAACCCAACCTCTCGCAAACAACACAGTCAACCTTATCCCTCCATGCGTCTGTAGATGCCGAAGAGAGTGAGGATGCGAATAACAAAGGGGCCAATAATGATAATAATTTCGTGGAGGACTTGGACACGAAAAGGGCTGCGGAGGATGCTAGACAGGTAACAAGAGTGAAAGCTCCCGCAAGACGAAGGAATTCCTGGCTAATCAATCAATGGGAAGAGCGCATTCGTCAACAGCAGCAAACCAATACTAAAAAGTAATTTTCCTATTTTAAATAATTCAATATTTTTCAGAAATATGGATTGCCTAATTAAGTAAGATTACGCATGATTCTAATTACGAGATGCTATTATTAATGCTTTCAAAATTCCTACATCATAAGTCATCTATCTATCTATAATGATCATATTTTTATCTTAAAAAATAATTCTTGTCAATGGGGTAAATGATTATAATTATATGATTAGATAAGGTGCTATTACTAATTACTTTACTTAATATATACACCTAAGTACTTGTAAGGTGCAGGTTGTCGACAAGAATTACTAAATAAAATCATTATGTGACCAAAAAATAAGAATATATATACTGTTATCTTTTTAAGAATGTTTAAAATGCTTACGATAGAAATAAATAAAACGATGTACATTAAAACTTCAATTTAATTACAGATTTAGAAAGATGTAGTGTACTTTATTTTCAAAAATTCAATTAATCGAGTTTTGAAAATTCTCAAAAGTCTACAATTTGTCTGCGATAATATAAAGTTATCTACGCTGGCTTCTCTTGTACTGATTTTGTCGCTTGAATTCATCGGTCCATGGACGGTTGGTGGTGAAGCGGAAGTCCCACGGCCCCTTCTTCACTGTCCTGGGAAGGTAGTTAATTTTATTCGGTGTTTTCCATTCTACTTGCTCCGTGGCACGCTCGATGTACGAGTCAGGTAAGTTCGCGTATTTTTTCGTTGAATCACTGATTCTTGACAAGATAGATGGATTGGGGTCCTTGATGGCGTAGAGGAGTCTTAGAGTAAGTCGCATTTTGAAGTCATATGCAGGATACAGGACTGAGCAAGTTCTTCAAACTCTGAACTCCAAACCCACTAATAACTATAGTCTCTGTCTCTCTGACCTTGATGTCATCACCACTTCCAATTTCTGAAATAAATTAAATCAAATGAATTTGATTATTTTTGTTTGTAGATATTCATCATATCAATAACGGTGTAAGGAATATACGCTAGAAAAGAAGATATCGACAAATGTCCACAATTCCACTTTTACCATAAAATAAATTAAAAAGCATTATTTGCAAAATCTACGAATTGAGAATCTTTGTACTTCTTCAACTTAACTTGAGCTACACATGAAGGAATCAAGTTAACATGTACTCACTAAATTTAATAATGTTTAGCTTAGCACTTAGCATAATATTATACCTTGTATTTCCGTAAACTGCAAATTGCTGGTGATCTAATTGAAAATTAACTAGTTTTCCGAATAATTAATATTCTTTGACGATTAACTTGCACTTCGGCTCGGCAAGATCACATTACATCCGCTCGAGTTTGTTTATCTGAGACGGGATAACGTGAGACGTCTGTCTACCTGCTTCATGCAGAGCTTAGAGCTCGTCTGGGAACACGCACAGACCAATTTCAATGCATTGCATTGCAGTTCACATATCATATGAAATAGACAAAAAGCATCAACTGAATCACATGCGCGAGCACGACACTATTTACACCAAAGCAAAACAAGAGAATTCAAAGTGCATAAATTGTATTGTAAAGCCGGTGAATTACTCCCAGATATTTATGGTTTAAAAACTACAAAATGTTGACTCAAAGTGCATCTCGTATTATAAACGTCAATCAGATAATTTCTAGACACTTCTGTGTGATATTCCGTGTTTCATCGTTAGACGTTGACTCCAGACGCCACTATGCAAAGCCTGCCATTAGTGGTAAGATTAAGCCCTTTTGTTGTTTCGTAATTTTTAATTTTTCCTCAAAACTATTTTTTATTTCTCTAGTCCAAAAAGTCTATTCATTTCAATTCTTTTTCATTAATTTATTTTCAGGGATCGCTGCCCTCGGAAAGAAGAAACTTGCTAAGACTGGCCCTACTCTTGAAAAGAAAAGGCTTCCCGTTGAAACAGATCCTGTTAAGTTGGTGACGCTTTGTTGTGGTGCAAATTATTTCAAGGAAGGCGAAGAGATCAAGTTAAAAGATGACAGTGAGTATCCCGATTGGTTGTGGACGTTGCATACAGGTAATTAATTTTTTTTATAAAATTCGTAAGAATTAAGAAATATTATGTATTTGTTGAGCTGAGCGAGGACTATAAATTGTAACCGTAACCAAAACTGGAATTCTTTCTAGGACCCCCTAAGTCATTGGACGAATTAGATCCAGATACAGATGAATACTGGGAACGAGCTGTCACCCTTTCCAAGAAGAGATGGACATCGCTAATGAAGCTGAAAAAGATAAAATAATGTAGTTAGTATTTAGAGTGTAAATTTTCTAGCTATATACATATAGCTATATGCTACATATTTTCTAGCTATATGCTATATTATGCACCTTTTTACACGAAGTCAAATGAATTTTTTAGTTAATTAGTGAATTGCTACATCAGCTAGGAATATTTATTGACTGAACAAAGTTAAGAATTTTTGAGTGTAGAGCAGCAATGTTGATTAAATACCGTCTCAGAATTCATGAGCTATTCCAATTTATAATTCTTTATTCACTTTCATTGTCAATTTAGCAATATAGCAATAGGAATGACTGCTTGCAATATCAAGATTTAGATTTAGTTTAGTGATTTTTCAGTCGTCATCGTCAGACGCATCCAACACTAGAGATTTTCGTCCGGCTTTCGGTTCTAGATGCACGTTTTCAAAAATTTCTGAAGGCGATATTGCATCTAATTCTTTTCCGTGGTGGTGGTGATGATGATGATGGGGATGGGAGGATGCCGCATCAAAACTATGTCGATCTAATGATTCTATTTCTTTCATTATTGGAAGAATGTAAAACTCTTTAAGTTCTAGAAGAGTGGCTTTCATTTGATTTAATAGAATGCCGAATCCAAGTTCTTTTAATTTCTCCTTTCCGTGTAGACCTCCATTTTCAGCTACGTTGCGTAAAACCACGCACGAACTTTTCTGTGGGAAATACTTTTAATTTTAGTGTACAAGTTTTTTTAAAATGTATTATTTTCTAAGCTTTATTTTACCAAGATCGAAATTCTATCTTTGTAATCTGTCATGATTTGCATGGTCATTGGCAAACCGTTCTTTGCAATGAACTGTGCAACATGGCATGAATTTCTCACGGTCATGTATGATAGGCATGCTATTCCCTCTTCAACAATTTCTCGATTTTTCTAAAATATTTTAAAATAGCTCTAATTGATGCCATTACAAAATCGATTCTTGATTGGTAGCGAATATTATATAAATTACGAGATGTTTGTTAATCGCATCAACAACCCACTTCATGAGAGCGAAAGTGGACACTTTTTCTCTAAGCGTTCGGCTGGAGCATAAATGTCGAAGCAGGCAAGTCGTGTTGCGAACTAAAGTCTTTGTATTTTTAAGAAACATTTGTGATTAGGTCCCCTTTAATGTGCCTGGATAGATAAATAAGATTTCTTCATTACCGTATCAGCCGGGTGGTTTTTATAAATATTCCGCATCCCTGGGACGACATTGCCAAAATCAATCTGTTCGCAAATGTCATCTGCAACTGCTACACTGGCCAGTAGTACAACTATAGCGTTGAGTGTTCCCACGTCACTTTCATACTCTGTTTCAGAACAATATTTGTTTGGTGATCTATTCAGTTAGTGAAAAATACCTAATGATAATCAACTACTCAAAAACAAACCTCTGTCATTCAGTCTGCCAACAAGGGAGGGAAGCACTTTGGCTTTAGCAATCTCTCGCTTCCTTTCCCCCGATTTGTTATATGCGGCCGTAACATCATCATTCAATGTAAGCGCTTTCAGAGCATAGCACCACTTTTAGAATTTGTTAAAATGGAAGACCAGTTTAGAATTTTTGTAAAAAATACATAATATGTAATAATCGTTTCATCAAATTAAATTAGGACTAGTTCATACTTCGCATAAAAATTCGCTGGTAAGCTTAGGCTTGAATATGAGAGAAAGTAGATGTGTGGTCAAACCAAGAACGAAAGAAAAGTGTTCTCTGTTAGCTTCATTTTTGATAAAAGCATTTCGAAGCAGCTTGACTCCCAGAATTTGTGTGCGCTCGGGGCAACTTTTGCTGCATACAGCATAAAAATTAGCATAGATAAAAAAATGAAAGTAATAACTTTTTAAAAGGAATATATATGTCGATCGTACTCAAGTGCCTGAGCAATTATCTGCCATCCCACATCATCAATTATATCTGCATGTCCTGGCGTCAGCGCGAATAACGCGCGTAGCACTGCATCCCTGCAGCTCTTCACTGCAGGACTGGCGCTGTACAATTTATTATGTAAATTGGTTTAATTGAATGAGGATCGAAATAGGTAAAGATGCATAAGAATTCATATTTTTCATTTACGCTTGGGCAGTATTATTTTGCGTTCCTCCATAACAGCAGAAAAGCCAAGCCCTACAAACTGCCACATACGCCCCGAGCTCAAGAGCCACATTCCTTGCTTCGGGACCATCGTTTATGATGGTTTCCGCCAAGCCATTCAGTCTCTGTGTGACCTGTTCTGTTGGCGGGGGATCGTTGTCTATTATCATCTAGTTTTAAGCGTTACATTTTAAAACCTTGTAGTTCATTATGCACTATTTTGATAAATTGATAATGCTAATGGCAAATACCACCAAGTCTGTAAGAATTTCCTCTGCCATATTGGTTTAGAAAAACGCTTTCTCCGTGAAAATATTTTTAGTTCTGACAATTTTGGGTGGTTTGGGTCGTTAGGTATGTCCGCATGTATGTAGTCGCCGAAATAGATTAAATTAAATTGCTAATCTTCTATCCTATCAATATAATCCCGCATTTTGATTCGACTTAAAGGATTGCTAATTGACTTAGACTTTTGTTGCACGAGGTTCCGATGCATTCTCAGCCTTACCCGGCATATGTTGCTACGTGCATTGAATCCCACCCAAATTGCTTTCACGTTTGTGTAACTGTAATTGTAACTGTAACCGTATGTATTCCACGAGACGAGGTGGTTGGTGAGGTTGCTCATTTTCTTTTTTTATATTTCATGCATAATCGAAATTGAATGTTTCATACACCCAGCTTCTAATTTCTACCAATAATCTATCGCACATGTCATTTTTTACTGACTCGCTTTTCTTTTCAACCCCACTTTGCCCCAATTTTTTCAGTAATTTTATTTTCATCTACAGGAGCGATTTTTTCGTTTACTTTGTTTGGAACTATTGATTACTTCCTCAGAAATACGAGAATCCATCCGCCCCTTCACCTACTTTTTCCAACTTTGTGTCTAATGTGTCATGTAATAAAGTTTGGCTTTTCACCTTTTTCAATAATATCTATCTTTTGTCTCTAATATTTTTGCTATAAATCATTTCTGACACTTTCATTTGACGGAGAAAATTCACGCAAGGTACCTCCTTTCAATTTTCTCTCTGTGCCTACCATTTCGTCAGAAACTATTTCTGTTTTCTCCATGTATTAAAAGGACAGAAAAGTAGGTGAACGACATGTCACGCTATCTGCTATAAATATGTATGATTTGTAAGTATTTTGTATAGATGCTCACAAACAATAAAGAATAAACCTGACTCTGACAAGAGAAGCTTTGCCTTTTCCCTAAAAACTGCATCATCTTCCTTCACATCAGCGATGTAGACAATCAAGAAGGCTTAAAAAAGTACACGGGGAAAATAAATTGAACCAACAAACTTCAAAGAGTGCCATGCCATGTTTGCGAACGGTATAGCATGTCTATGTCATATTAGATTGCGGAGAAAGTTTTATTGACTAGACAAAAAGGAAAGAGAAAGCGTACAATCTAAAGATAAAACCCTAACTTATTAATGGTCATGTTCTGAAATAAAATCGGTTTCTGCACTATTAAAGCAAAACAAGTCTTTTGATCCAGTACTAGTCTTGATTTAGTCAGTGAAGAGGCTGTGATGTGAATACTATATTTGCCGTGATCTATTGTCTTTAGCATTTTTTGAACTCGTTAAACAAGCAGAGAAATCTTCCAGAATTGTGTTAGTACAAAATGAAATGTTGCCAAACGTGGTCGGGAGTAAGTTCGATGAGCGGACGTCTTCAGATCTTGGCAGGCTAAGATTGCCCACAACTGGGAATGGGTCAGGAGGTCGAAGGGCTTTGTCCTCAAAGTCAGCTCATTTAACGACAATACCATTTGAACCATCGTTCGTTTCGCCATCACGATCACAGAAGCAAGATACTCAGAAGAAGCCTTACCTACCTTTTTCAGCGTCCCCTTCGAGGCAGCGATCCAATAATATTATTCAGCAGCCAACTACATCAGCGACGGGATGGAGAAACGGAGGAGGAACGAATGGACTCAAATTAGAATACTCTTATCGAGCTCGAGCGCATTCTCATAAAAACGCAAGAGTAGAAGCGAGCAATGGAACTAACAAAAAATCAATGCCACATCATCTCATAGACTCCAGAAGATCTGCAACCCGAAAGCTATGTAATGCCTCACAAATGAATGAATCAAATGCATTGTTGGATTCCAGCAATGCACAAGAGCAATGCACCAGACAATCACTTCCGGAAAAAGACGCCAATGAAATGGTAATGATGGGAACGGCAAAGTCTTCTTTGGTAGGCGGCGGCAGTAGTGTTCCTCTGATAGCATCAAAGGTTCAGAGCACAAAAGATAGGTTCCAGGTGTGCCGAACAAAAGAAGAAAAGGAAAAAAGTCCAGACTGCATTCGCTTGGACAAATGTGCTCTACGGTTTTTTCCAGACATCGGGGGTGGTGAAAGCGTTACTCTGAAAATGCTTTCTCTTCAACACAATCTGATTACGAGACTGGAGAATGTACCATTGTTGAGCCAGTTGGTTGTTTTGGATCTATATGACAATCGAGTGGAGAGAATATGTGGACTTCAGGGCCTTCCGTCGCTGCGGGTATTGCTTTTGGGGAAGAATAGGTAAAGCCTTGCAGTGTGAATGCAGTTGTTGATTAAGTAAATTTCATGAACCAATATTGATCTGTTTCGAATTTTCACAGAATAAAAAGAATCGAAGGCATGGATAATCTAAAGAGGCTTGAAATCTTAGACCTTCACGGGAATCAATTACGATACGTCGACAATCTCGGCCCCCTCTCTTCATTAAGAGTTTTAAATCTTGCTGGTAATCTCCTCAGGAACATTAGAACGTTGGGTCCATACGGCATGTCCTCCTTAACCGAATTAAATCTAAAAAGGAATCGAATCAAGAGTTTAGACGGCCTTCAGAAAGCACCTCATCTCAAAAGGCTACTCATTGCAAACAATGAACTTCAAAACATTGCTACGTTGGCTCCTCTTAGAAAGCTGTTGTTTCTCGATGAGCTTGTTGTAGATCCAAATCCAATCACATCTTCCATGAACAGTTCTGAATACAAGAATCAAGTACTCACCTTATTCCCCAATCTAAGCTCATTGGACAGGTCTCCAGTTACAGATGAAATGAAAGTTGAGGCAAGGCAATGGCACAAGGCAAAGTTAGCTGAAGAAGAGGCAAGGAAGAAGGAGGAGGCGAGAATACGACAGGAAATGGTGGCTACTATTGGACCTCCGGGCTCCAGGGAACAAGTCATTTATCAGGCACGAAGGCGCTGGGAATCGTTGAGAAATTTCGTCAAAAGTACAAATCCTACCGTGTCAGTAGAAGTCAAACCGAAGCCCATCAAGCACTTGAGGGATGCTGCGTCGGCCACGATAAGTGCAAAATCTAATGTGAAGCCGAGGCCAAACTTCAGTGAGCTTTATCCGCCAGCCACGCTAGATTTAGAAAACTTTCCGGATGGTCAAGCTGAGCTCGAGAAAACGGAATCATTGTTAGAGTTGTCTAATAAACATGGAAATAGTCATTTGATCGAAGCAGGGATGAGTGCAGAAAAAGACGAGACCAACCAAATAAATTTAATAGCAGAGGAGCCTAATTCGGACGTATCCAGTTCCAATCACTTCCACAACGAGCTTATTTCTGCCCTTGAACGTTTACCACTTTTCTCAAACTGCCCCATCCGATGAAACATCTAAACATAATGAGAGCAAAGGAGCTCCTTCTAATTCTAGGAGGTTATTTATAGCTACTAAAATTGCTACGGACATACCCTTTCAGCCTGAAACGGTAAATAAATGCAATGCACATTCATCAGTTAAAAGTGAAGATCCACAAATTGCAAATGCATGTACAGAATCCGAAGAGATTATGAATAGCGCTAGAAGTAATTTGAGTATTGCTTCGTCAAAAACACCTGATAACAAGCCATCAGCCAAAGTAGCAGTAGTTAGACCATTAATTCGTGAAGCTGATCAGGAAAGTAAAAATATTCCTAGTGTTGATTGTGGCATCACTTCATCAACGTCTGGGACTCAGGAAGCCCGAAAAACCTTTCCTAGTGTAAATGACATGCCGAATGTAGGTCAACCAAAACCAAAGGATAGTCCTTCGCGTCCTTTACAAAACGAAATCGTATCGAGTTACCCCAATACCGATAATGACAAAGAAAAAAGGTCATCTAATGGAAATGGCAGTAATTCCTTTGGAGTGGAAACGAAAAATGTTTTGTCGACGGAATGCAATTCGAGCAACAGCAATAGCCAAGCAAAATTAAATACAACTTTGAGAGAAAGCACCACCCCACCAACATCAGCGTCAACATCTCAAAAATTTCAGTCTTGTGCGATCGAAATTGAAACGAACAAAGACAAATATGGTCAGGTAGAAGCCAAGGAGGAAGCCCTGACTGCCGAATTGAAAGATGCTTCAAAATTGCCGTCAAATTCGGAAAATCTTCCTAGCTCGAGTCCAAGTTCATATCAAACAAGGGTTAAATTGTTGCGTCACTTGCGGAGCATGAGCCTCGACTCTGGCATGGAGCCTATGCAAGCCATTGATTCTCAAACAGAACTTTGCAATGGGAATCCTGAAGAGGACGTTGAGGATGAAGAGGACAATGATAATGAAGTGAAGGACCTCGAGTGTGACTACGATTATGATGAAGATATTTGTAGTGTGTCAGCTTCAACAGTTACAACAGGTACCTCTGCAAGTACCACGCCTAGACGGAGCAGCACAGTGATTGCGACCACCAACCGCCTTCTGAAAAACAGTGGATCCTTTCGAAAACAAACTTTTCCTAGAACAAAGTCACAGCGAATGAGAGTAAGATTTTTCGATGCATCGATGCATAAGAACTATTTATGAATAACTTTTTTTGTGAATTTAAAGCTTCGTGATCGGGCAGCAAAGCTTTTCGGAAGTTCATCAGACTTGTCACCCCGATCCAATTCTACAATGGCTAAGCGTACCAGCAGCGGACTCGCCAGCAGGACCTCCGAAAGTCAAGGCGCAAGTCACAGCTTAAAACCATCAACAAACGGTAAGACATTACGAAGATGCGATTCTGCCAATAATTTGTCCTCGCAAGGAGCAATGGCACCGACTTCCACTTCCACCACAGCATCCGCTTCCGTCTTAAACGGCGCTGCCGCTACATCAAAAGCTTCTGGTGCAAATGGAAATGTAATTGATGATCTGGCTGGCACACCTTATCGAAAGCAAGGCGTCGACTTCTTGGTTGAAATTGAGGGAAAAGGCTTGAATGTTTTTGGCCAGGGTGGACTACGTCATGCATTAACGGTAACTTTAAGATCACTTTGATGCTACCGTCGTCGTTCTGTCCTCCACTTTATAAAAGGAATGAATGATTTGTATTCTTAGGCATTCACGTCAAATGTGACTTGTCACGTGAACGTAGCCAAATTTCATTACATAACTTTTGATAGCATCATCCCATTTTTT
>JAHZNI010002696.1:0-13053 GCA_027744415.1 Seira ritae
TCCCCTGCCATGAATGCATGACCCACAGAATGGTTAGTCTCCATGTATATTTACTTTTCATGGAAACATTGAAAACGAAACCCTGATGTGGGTAAAAATATGACTGATGTGCGAGAATTTCTCGAGGTTCGTAGAGTTTGGTGTGATAACAAAGTTGGTGTGAATAGAGACGCGATGATATTATGCGGACTGTATGATGAATACATACACGAATGAGACATTGAATTGAAGTGAGATGAGTGGACTGTAATGGATACGCGAATCGCAAGGAGCGGTTAAATGAATACAAATAATGGATCATGGAGCGAAGTTAATTAATTCAAATATTGATGAGAATAAGTCAAGAAGACCAAGAAAAAATTAAACAAATCAATCAAACAAAAAATCGACAAACTAATGAACAACTGCAGATTAGATACTTACGCACCGTTGATTTTCATGCTTTCAATTCATAAGTGTATTAATATTCTATTGAGCGTTCTACATAATTAAGATGTGCTTGTTGGAAGATGGGGTTTGTGCATCCACGAATTCAGAATATATTAATTAAATTAACTCAATTTGTATTTCAGTTTATAACAAGTAGTATACAACAATTAATTATAATCACGATAAGAATTTTCTTAACTGGGCTGATTTTCTAGAAGTTTTGGCACAAAATATAAAATTCGCTACAGACATTAAATGAAGTCTTTCCTTACTTAACTCGATCTATAAAACAACTAATCACTTAATTTAAGATAAACTTTGCCAATGCCACTTGATTCAATCCTCCTTTTCCTTGGCACCTGGAGCGCACTTACTGGAGTAGCGGAAGCGGTACAATAGTCCAGCGAATATTCCACCAAGAGTGGGACCAATCAGATAGACTTAAAGAAAAAACTCCAGCTACAGTTTACATTGCATTACTATACAAATACTATAAAGACTTCTAATTCTGCATAAATAGAATTGAATTTTTCAATGTTCTCACCCCACAAGTCGTGCTTTGCTTTGGTAATAGAATTTTGAGCTTCCAGACTAACTTTCTTTTTAAACAAGGACGCTGCAATCAGGGGGCCCAGGCTTCGTGCACCATTCATGCTGGCGCCGGTCGCAGGTATCTTTTTGAATTGATACATACATAAGAACGCATGCAATTTTCCCCAGTTATCCAGTTTGACGCATCATATAATATATTTTACTAATTTTAATTACCCCAACTAAGTGACCAAGAGCAATCGAAAGTCCAATCGCCAAAGGGGCAGATCCTATGTAAATGAGCACAAACAAATATATGCATGAAATCGATATTGTATAATTGTTAATAGCAGGATATGTTAATTACCTTTAAAATCATTTCCCTTATCACACACTGCACATACGGTTAAGATTAATGGAAACGTTATAAAGCATTCGTTGAGAATCCCTTGCCACGGTGCGATTCCATTCAACTTGGATAAACTTCCGGTTATTCCAGTTGCCCCTGCACCAGATCCCATGAATCCAGGATGGAGCACAGCCTGTAATTTTGAAATACATAAAACTTTAGGGCTTCTAATGTAAAGCATACTATATTGCCAGTATAGATTGAGGTCAAACCATTGCTATCATTGACCCCATAAATGATCCAAACGTCTGAGCGACAAAGTACAGAATAGCTTTTGCGAGACCACAATCTCCTGCTGCAACGAGTCCGAACGAAACCTAGAGGCATAGTTTATTCTCGTAGGTAATTCAATAACGCCTTGTTAAAAATTCTATTAAAAATCACCTACCGCAGGATTAAGGTGGCATCCTGAAACATGACCGAGCATCTACGAATGGAATATATAGATATTTTGTTAAAACTAAAAAATTCAAATGACTTATGTTAAAAAGACTGAAAAGACCTGTGCCACAGTTGCCACCGCTAGGCCAAACGTCAACGAAATGGACACAAGATTATTTGCAGGAGCTCCGTAAGGAGTCCAGTCCATGCAAGAGCCAACACCGAGGAACACAAGAAACAGCGTTCCCCAGAATTCTCCTTCGAGCATCCTAATGGTCTCTTTCCAGTTTCCAGAAACTTCTTCCATTCCAATCAGTTTCGTCACCCAATCACCACCTCCACCGCCGTCCCCGCTTCTCGTTGAACTAGCATCATAGTCTGACCCACCGTGATCATCATCATGGTGATGATTTCGGTCTGCATGGTCGCGTCCATGATGGTCAACATTGTGTTCGGAAGCATGCGGCTTTTGAGTGTGATGGCTTGCTCGTTTGCTTGTTGGAGGATGACCTAGCGTAGTTCGACCTGGATATCGATAAGTTATATTTCAATCATGACATGCTACTTTAGCTAGGGAAAAGGTTTGTGAACATGAAAATGATAACATAGAGTTGTACTTACTTTTAATTTTGCTTTTGACGCTTTTGGCGTCATGATATTCTGGTTCTGGTGGTTCAGACATCGTTTACTGAATGCTGTGACACGAGGAGGAAATCCAAAAATTCAATGAAGATTTTGCCATAAATCCACTTGTTGCAACTGTGACAGACGAGATTTCGGAAGACGAAATGGATGTTTTATTTCAGAACACCGCATGTCTGCTCTATTTAGTTGCATTTGCAGCTACAGATGAGTTTTGAAAATCATCATTTTGTTTTTCTATGACAAGATGGATACCTTGACAATAATTTGACGCTTTGTTGTCGGCTGTCCTTTCAGCGCCTTCGGGTTCGGGGCTGTAGCTAGCTCCGCTAGCTAAAGTTGGTTCCATATGAGAACCATGCTAAATCTCATACTATGTACTTCATGGTGATTATGAAACTAATCTTTCAGCATACATGTAGTAGGACTTAAAAGTCTAAATTGTGAGCAGTTTTCATTCAACTGAATTCATTTCATTGTAATCACATTTCAGCGATTGAGCATGAGCAGATCTATAGATTTAACATCTATTTTTTGAAGTTTAATGAAAGCTGCGTATTTAGGCTTTGATGCACGCACTTACGATGTAAACATGTTGACTGTTGAGTGTTGACTTTCCTTTCCAAAAAAAAATATTTCTTTTCCTTTCCAAATCAGAAAAACACTATAAATTCAAGGCAAAGTTTACGCTTTACTTTTTGCATACATACGGAGAAGGTGGCGTGAGCACTGAGCACATCTTAAACATCATAAGCAACAACAAACTTGCAGCGCAGTTTGTCGATATTTCCTGAGATAAAAATAGAAAATGTCATGTAAGTCGGTGCAAGTGAAATGCTTTCTGGACGAGTGTAGGTCAGTCGGTGCATAGGGGTTTTCGAACGCGCGTCCTAGTTTCTTGAGCATAAAATCATACAATCTCTTATGCATGTTTCATTTCTAGTACATAGTTTTTGCCAACCTGCACACCTAATATTTAGAAAGTGAAAGTATTGACTATTAATTAATCATACGCATTTTTATCACTAGAATTAGTCTGTTTTATTCCTTTGTAGCACATGCATTTATTGAAAAGTGAAAATACATAGCTTTGACTTTCTTCAACGATGCAGTACCTAATGCCGTCAATCGGCACTGGTGGTGGGCCATATCCCTCAGTGGATGATTACCGACAGCTTGTTCTGGTGAGCACAGAGTTTTGTTTTTTTTTTTTGCAAGAGATTCATTCATAAAAAATTCGTTGAAATATGGTTGAAATAGAAAGTTGAAGAACTTCAACAACAACTGAATGAGCAGAGTAAAGAAATATTCGACTTGAAATGGGAGCTATCAAGTCTCAAGTACTCGCTACATCAGGAAGAGGTATGTACGAGATGCAGATGTAGATTCCAGACTTACGATTAGATTTACGTGCATGTTGAATCTGGCTTAATTTATGTTGTCTTCTTAAAACTAGAATACTGGAAAGGAACACGCATTACTAAACGATGTAGTAAGACAAATTAAAACCACTATAACATCAAGAAATACAATTTTCTTTTATAACCACTTTTTATAAATTTTGTCTCAAGGTACTCAGACGTCTTGCGTACTTCATAAGCAAAAGCGATTTGCTAAATTGCCGCCTTGTATGCAAAAAATGGAACAATTCAGTCCTTCCTCGAATTCGAAGAGAATTTTATTTTCATTTTAAGCAGCACTACGGATGGCTCTTAATCTATGTGATTATTTATGCCGTGATTTTGATGCCTCGTGTCTTGATCGGTTCTACCTCAAAGGGAACTTCATCCTAGTTTAGTTCACAAATGATATCACATCCTATATGATATCGCAAAAAAAGTTTTATTTTTCTGTAAAATGAAATTAATTATTTTTTGTGAAGTTTATACTGAGGAAATAATAGTCGATAATAAAAACGATTTATTCTGGGGAAGATTTAGGACCTTGGATTTAAATTAACAATTTTAATAAAATTTAAAATAAGTATTAAGTATATATATTTCCAGCAAATACACTGAACTGTTATAATATAAATATGTATTAATGTACAAGTACTTAAGTTGGAGTAGATTCAGTTGAGAGTGATTTATTATTTAGGTCAGATCTTTTTATATACTTCGAATTTATAATTTGAAAGTTAGACATCATGGATTTGTAGCATTTAGGAAATACTTAGCCACATTTTAATTAGATATTGAAATTTTGTATAGGCTTCATTGGCTTGTGCAATATTTCTTTTATCAATCTTTCATTCTAGACTATGAGTTTGAATAATAAACTATGCCCTATCCTATATTTCCCTAATAATTATCAATTTATTAAAATCGGCGCGTGATAAAATTATAAATCTTCTTGGAAGTCGGTAATTGATATCAGAATTCTTTCCGTCGTGTGGCATATTATGTAGCGCGTGATACAATAAATTTCAAATCACATTTTGATTCCTTCGTACATAAAAAATCAGGCTAACCATAAAATAGATTTAATCCGGGTATAGTTCTTTAATTGGAGAGACTTGAACGCACCATACATTCTTTCACATTTACAATCGGTTCTATCACAAAAGTTTAAATGTTTCAGAAACAGTAAAGTTGAAAAAAAATAAAATGTAAAAGTAACAGCTTAACTTATTATTCTCATAATAGTGTTTTTGATGACAGGCCGAACCTATACACTGCTTGCTTTGCCTTAACTTGCACATATATTATACATTATGTTATTTATATTATGTACCTCACATGCCTATATAACCTATATTTATTTATTCGATGTCATATAACTTAGTAATTACATATTAAAAATTCAACGTAATTTCAAGAAAATTCATATTTTGCTGATAAAATCTTTAATATTTATATGCACCATTTCACGAGTTGCTTTATTTGTATCAATATTTTATTGTGTACTAAATATCGTTTGTTAAACATTAGTTGAGTTATGAGAAACGAAATATGTGTCCCTACATTTTGCCAAAAATATTAATTCCGTTCGTAAAAATTTAACAAATTGAAACTAAAAATTAGACAGGCATAGTAATATTAACAAATAATTTGTGTGGGATACTTAAACATGCAAAAACTGCATATGAATTATGTATATTTTAACACTTATATAGGGTGTGCAATTTATATAGGCCCGATATTTTAACGAAGAGATAAGTAAATTAACTTCTTTATGAATAAGCATTTAACATATTTTATAACGTATTATATTAAAAATTAAAAGAGTAAGTAAATATGATGTTTTCTGAGCATTTCCACGAATAATTAAAACGTAATTTCGTTTAATAAGAACTCAAGTAAAAACGGGTAGTCAAAAAAGCGTTAGAGGGGAACGCTTAAACAATTTGATTAGTTTTTACTTACATTTTATTATCGTAAATTGCACAAATGGTAGGAGATAGAAGTGGATCTTTTATTGGAAACCACATCTCAATAAAATATGCTAGAGGGCGTCCATTGGCTTTACATTTTTACCAACCGATCCTAGACTGCAGACAGTTCAGTATCCGAGTATACGTCTTTTTTACTTCCAGTGAATGGAGTTGAATTACAGTTATTGCGTGCATTCCTACGTAGCATCAGAAGGCTCACTTATTACTATATTTCATGTACTTAATTTAATTGCTTATTTATACAGTTTTATAATCACGAAAATTGTAATTGAACTTGATGTTCAGAACCTTACACTAATAATAATAATAATAAACCATGAACTTCCTATTTAACCTAAGTAATGGTTGACTTCAAAATAATTTTCGATTGTGTAGAAAATGAGTGAGGTTTGGAAGGAGGACAGTAGGAGCATAAGTATCCGTTATCATTTCGATAGGAAATAATTTCATTTTTCAAACAGCGTTTTCTTCCTCTTTACTCTCAGGAAACTCTCCCTGAAACATAAACAAAGAAATTCTCATTCATTTGAGTGCATATGCATAAGTATTACATACCTTCCGAAGAAGTAAAAGTTTGAAATGCAAACACAAACCTCAAAAATTCCATTCGGTCCAGCTTTCCCCAGATTTGTTGGTATTTCATTGGCTTGGAAGACAGCTTGCTCTTCATCATCCTCGCATCCAGAGCATGCATTAAGGAACAAGTGCACGTTAGAGTCAGGCACTTCTGGTACTACCAAATGATCCATCTGGAACTCCTTCACGGGCTCCTCAGACTGTGGCGTTGTATCACGCGATGGAATCGAGCTATATTTTAAGGAAAGGGAAAGCAAAACACAATCAAAATCAGAGGTATGCATGGAGCATGGTACGTAGTACGTATGACTATATTGTGCAATGACTCATGCATCATCAAATCTTCATTCAACCAAAGGGTTGTAAAAACTCTTCTAGAAAAGAACAGTTGTTCTACTTAGCTCGAGGTAGGGCAACCCCCACATATCATTTTGTTTGTTTCCTTTTTAGGTAGTAATATCAACATGACTTTTTCCTTCAGAGAATGCCAATGTCAAATGATTACATGGAATTTCTCTTTTTTATGAAAATAAAATCTCGGCAGCATTATCTTAAAAGGGGAAAATCAATGCACAACTCATTTTTTTCGTATTGCATTACCTGAGAGTAACTCTCTTCCTCATTTTCGAAGGATGTTGATCTCCACCTCCATTCTCGTCCTGGGAAGGATTATGCTGGAACGCTAAACGAGTGACGGGACTGTTTGGTTCACTACTCTGTGCATGAAAAAAATGACACAACATGAGCTCGTAATGACACAAATCATTAGTAGTGCAATACTATTTGCTTCAAATGCAAATATTTATAAAAGCGACCTACTTTATTACATATTACCTGCTTTCCTAACAAAATGGGCCGTAATTTACTAGTTATTGTGCTAGGATTTGGAGAGGGCACACTGGCCGCAGCAGTAGTCACCACCGGTGCTGGTAACGAAGCGGGTACGGAAGGAGCAAAAGTATTCTTATTCTTAACTTGTGCTGCTGATGCTGCTGCTACTCCAGAAGCTCCGCCACTTACTCTGCTTCCTCCTCCGGGCGGTGGAGGCGATCCGTGGGGAGAAGTGGAAGGCAGAAGTGTCATAAGGCGTTTTCTATCCTCCATGTATAAATCTAAGAGTTGCTCTATCTTCGACTCTATATCTTCAACCTATGTATTGAATACCGACAATTTATACGAATTGGTTTAGTGGAGCGGAGAAAGCTCACCTCAGGGGAAAGATTTTTTATTAATTCTGAGAATGCATTTGGAGAATGAAAAATTCAATTATTACTTGTCTCTCCACTTTCACTATTCGAGCTGCCAGGCAAATCTTGGAATCATAGACATCTCGAGCCTTTGATCCTTGCCGTCCGAGGATCATATCTATTCTGTAAGATGAAATTAATGTAATCAACAAAAGTGGCATTACCTTCTTATTTTTCACTTTGATATATTTTCCGCAGGATGCCAAATCAATTTAACCTCAAAACAGGGAATTCCATGCACATGGCATGCGAACAAAAAAATAATAATTTTTAAAACAAAAATTCTCTAGGAACACATAAGAAATATGGTGTAGATTGGACTTTTATTTGTCGGACAAAAACACTTTTCCTTTCCCTGCCTACATCCCATTGTAAAGAAACAAGCTTCTAGCATATTGCTTTTTTCTGAGAAACGATATGTCAAGTGTTTGATTATTCCGTGATAAATCATTTTTGCTCCTGTATTGAGAGAAATAACAATAGTTGCTTTCTCTCTGATGGACAGCCTGGAGGGGTGAAGGTAAGAGTGATTTTTACCTGCTCTTGGCACACATGTTACTTCGATGAATTGACAGCAGCTGAAGCTGCTTAAGGTTATGTGAAAAATCTTCTATAAAATCTGACATGATTGCCAGCCGCTGACTTATCACTCGGCTACATATCTTCATTGTAAGATTGGTATTAACATAAGAACATCCTTTTCAAATAAATTGAAACCAATATTTTTCGGCTGAAAAAGTACTGTCCGATTGAAATCCCTTCAAGGAACCAACTAGCAGAAAAGAATTATTTATTTGCTCTGTAATGTTTTTCTGCTGAGCTTACTAAAAGTAACGTAAGTATCATCATCATCCATGGTATTATGGTCCTATCATCACCCATCAACTTATTCAAGTTGAAAGTGAAAGCCAACAAGGGAAAGTCATCATAATAGCTCAAGAAGTGAAGATCTCATGAAAAAGCATACTTTTCTAATAGCCCTTATAGCTGCTTTATGTTTTGGAGTGAGCTCCTGCCAGCGGCCAGGCACCGTTCCTTCTTCTTCCTCACACATGTCATGCAGAGAGTTCTCATCTCTCCCCACGGAATCCTGACTCGCACTGGCTTGAAGTTTTGGTGGGGCCGGAACCCCATGAACTACTGGAAGCTGAGTAGGGGCAGTTCCTGATGTTTCATTATCTCCTCCACGATTCAATGGTTTTGCTTCCTTCGCCTGTAGAGATGGCGAGGGCGATGGAGGGCGAAGCGACTTGTGGCGACGTATCGTGGGCCATCTTGTCATCACAAATGATGCATTGTGCTTGAAACTCCTGCAGGAAAGGAGGCAAAGAGATTAGACGCTCGCGTGATACCAAAATTTGATGGATGCATGTTAGTCTATTTATATGGGAGTACGTATTTGGTTAGATAAAGTATGACACACAATCTTCTGTCACAGGTAAATTTCGCTTGCAACTTTTATTAATTTTTTCTTTCTCTTTGTCCTTTCGTCTTTTCATGTCATCTTTTCTATTCCCCCAGACAGAGAAAAACTTGTGCAATTACGACTGCTAAAAGAACAGCTATCAGAACTGATCTTACATTAAATATGTCGATTTCAATTGGCCACGAACAAAATTGTATCCATGGTAAGTACAGCACTGAAATACAAAAAGTCCCCCACTTGGAAGAATACCCTTCATATGGAAGGACGCCAGAACAGTTTCCTGAATCAAAATGACGTATAACTGAAAATTCGATGCGGAAAATTCGCAGTTTTAGAGTGAAAGGTCGTAAGGAAGGTTAACGCCATTTACGACCATGCTAAATTGNTCGTAGTTTTAGAGAGAAAGGTCGTAAGGAAGGTTATTGCCATTTACGACCATGGTAAACAGGGGTTCAGAAAAACGGTCACCAGACTTTTTAAAGACAGGATTTCAGTTAAAACCTTTTGCAGATCATAACTATAGGAGCAACAGATTCTTGAAACATATACTCTGAGAATCTTAGCAATGCAGTTTATAAATGGCATCCATTCAAATAATAGCATCGTTAGCGATAACGACCATTTTTAAACAAGATTGTGTAAGTCTTGATAGGAGAGGTAGAAGAGAGTAAAATTGATCTCAAATAAAGCAGATGTTAGTCAAATATATTAGAAATATTTAACATGTTCTTTACTTGTTTGATCGAAAGAGTTGTGTTCAGCAGAAGTATCATAACCAAACTGTGACAGAAGATTGTGTGTCATACTTTAATACAAACCTAAAACCTTATGCAAAACTAAATACTTTTAACCTGCTATACTTTAGTAATGTCAGTCAGTCAAATGATTATTTATGTACGCAAACTGAATTAACATTTTGTATGCATAGCAGTCTTCCTTTCCCGTTTTTGGTTTAATTACGATTAAATGTAGCCAAAACAGCAACGGATTTCTGTTTCCTAATTTCAATATCAAGAAGATCATATCCGTTCAATGTGGATTTTAAGCATCCGTTTGGTAAAAAAATATATTGTTGATGAGCTATCGCTATCATGCATGAACCTGCAGCACCATTGTCATTATTTTTTATATTTGTGTTTTCCGTGAGTTTCTTTTCCCCTAGGTCGGATTATTAAAATATTATGGTCGCTTTTGCTCGTTTAGTACTTAATTATAAATTACACAAATAAATAATATCTAAATGGGTTGTAGCGTTTGGACATCACATTCTTTGACCTTTTAGTGTTAATAAATTCGTGGTACTTTCAGAGGCAGCTCTTACTTACTGATTAAAAGTTTTCGCTTTGACCAACGGCTTCCTATTTCTTGGGTGATTCAATATCCTTAACCTTAAACTGGACGGAAAACTACCAAGCTATATGCATAATCCGCTTACACGGTTTTTATCCGTAAAACCAGCATCGATTTCGATTTTTTGTGAAAATAATTCACCTTCCTGTTTCACATCCATGTGACAAAATGGCGAATGCTTCATAAGTTTGAAAGCTATAAATTATTCAGTTGTTTGTTGTTTTCGTATGTATGAGCAGAAGGAAGTAGTGGAAAATTCTTGACGAAAAACAAGAACACTTTAAGTCGAGGTCCGTACTAAAGGCTATAAATTATTCAGTTGTTTGTTGTTTTCGTATGTATGAGCAGAAGGAAGTAGTGGAAAATTCTTGACGAAAAACAAGGGACACTTTAAGTCGAGGTACATACTTTGCCAATGTCAAAACTGAAGTCGTATTCTCATAGCACTAGGAAAATTCATGTTACCTTAAGGTACTTCTAAAAGAAAGTGATAAATTAAGGAGCTAGAATGCCACGCCCTGTCCTTAATTTTTTTTGTGAACGTCATACATGTTCAAAAATATTCAAATATATTTTGCATACTCCATAAAGTCGCGAACAAAGTCACGCTGGGGTCATTTCGTTCTGGAAAACATGTAACTAAATTGGAAAGAAAAGAGTTCAAATTACTGAAGACAGGTTTCCATTCCTTGAACGATTCTTTATTCAGGAGAGACTTTATTGAGTTTCTGTCAAGTCAACAGTAATTGCAATTGCGGAATGCAAACGTATTCTTGGTACTCGTCATAATTATAATTTTAAGCTTTATTTGTGGTTCTAAATCAAATATACAGTTATTATTATTGGACTAGATATTTTTATTGCCATTTAGACCAACTTCATTATTTTTGCTTCAAATTGAAATGACTGTGTGGGAAAAGCTGAGGCTGGCTCCATCAAGAGCGGAAGCTATCACATTAATGGCGCTTCTAATATGTTTGCAACAGCCTTCAATTATTCAAGCTGAAACCCAAGCTCCGCTCATGAGTCAAGCCTTAGGTACGCTGGCAACGTTCCTAAGGACACACGCTGATAAATATGTACTGCACCTCTATTCTCAAAACTCCATCCTGAAGAAAGAGCTAGATGACAAAATCGTATCACTTGACAATCTAAGGATCATGACTTCATTCGACCACCAAAATGACACAGAACTAGATCTCTCGACAAGCTTTAGACACTCGCAACCTTTCCGGATCATATTCGGGACTTACCACGCTAGTGAGAACTACACCGACATCTTCCGCTCCTTTAGAAAGTACTTGATGCGCACTACAACAGTCATGATCCTTGTGGGTTACAGGGGCAACGCTCTACTTTCCCAATTTAATATTAGCCATGCGCCTCATCAATATTTTCCCGCACTAAAAATTACCTTATGGTTTGAGAGGAACCTCACAAAATATTCGATCATCTGTGCTGGGTACTGCTTAGCCAACGAGCACTCAAACATTCCGTGGTCCCGGGAAAATTTCGAGGTACCTTTAGGAAACCCGGTGCACGCGCACAGGGCCCTGTTTCGAAGTAGCAATTTGAAGATAATCGATGCTTACCATCGGTCCAAAATCGTGGACTACTACAGGGACGACTATTTCGGAAAGGACAGGTTTGCTTGCGAGCGTCTAATCTTGAAGTCGAAACAAATGCTCTTTTGTGATGCCCACCTCACCTCAATTATTTACATGTCCCGGGCTCACAACATCACATTTAAGATCTTCTCATCAGATATTGAATCAGAGAGAAACGCATTCTCCTTTGGCTGGAATAAACAGAGTGTTCGTGGTACGGGATGGGGTATTGATACGAGCAGTACATTGTATCAAGGGTCCTTACACTTTTCCATGACGTCGAATGAGTACTTGTTGTACTGTGAAAAGGACAGCTGGGAGTATTCACTCTTGGAGCGCGGGCTTTGGACCCAAGCCTTTACAACAGACACGTGGATTTTCCTTCTGATTTTCGTCCTTGGGATTGCTATAGTTCTTGTGAAACTCGACTACAAATTTTCCTCTATTCTGGGATCTGCAGGAAGGGAACAGCTGATGCGAGTCGTTTCCGCCATAGTCGATCAGCACTACTCCTCAAATGTGACAGGAAACGCTAGGGCTGTATTTGTGACGTTCACTTTCATTGCCATGTTGATTGTGGCGCTGTACGAGAACTCCGTCGCGAGCTGCACCACAGTGAAAATGTTTAAAGACCCCTATAAAACCGTGAACGAGTTGCTATCTGACGGCTACAAAATTCTATATTTTTCCTACTTTTACAAAGAAGAGGAAACGCCGGAAGATATCTATCAGGCAAATTTTCAGGAAAAAAATATCAGTGTGGATGTTTCTGATGCTTTCCACATCACAACGGACTATCCGTCGTTTGAAACAATGGCGAGATATATGGTGGGCAAGAAAGCACTGTTTAACGGAGAGTTTTCGCTTGCACCGGCGGTTCAGCTAACTGTAAATGCTATTCAAAATGAATCCTATCATTGTAAGAACGTTCACCAAGTTCTTGATATGACTTTTAAGTATTGGTGGATGTACACGGTGAATCGGGACTGGCTTATGGAAACAGTTGAACGAGTTCACCAGTCCGGACTGAGGGATCAGTTGACCAAGTGGACTCTATGGGC
>JAHZNI010002697.1:0-14895 GCA_027744415.1 Seira ritae
TGTTCCATTGAAAATCTGCCAGGAGCTCCAATTCAAAGGAATGCCAGCTGACGAGTAAGTACAAGTTCAGCTCTCAACTCATCTCATCACCATCACGTTCATTCTTCTCTGAATGGAAAAGGGAAGCTAAAGCGTGTGTGGAGTGTGTGGGTGGGTGGGAACATAAAGAACGAGAAAGCTCAAAGTTATTTTTCCTCTGTCTCTTGTTCTACTCGTTTCCTACTACACAAGCACTTTTAGAATTCATTGGCATTGCGATTGCGAATTGCAATGTTATGCTTTGTCCTTGCCATGTTCACTTACTTGGCCGAGCTTTTTTATGCAGTGGAAATGCAGTAGCACAGAAAGCACATCCATTCCAGCCCCAAAGAGTAATTGTGTAACGGAGCCATATATATAAATAGTACCTATATCCTTTTCGTAATTTCCGGTTCAGCTATTTTCATAGTATATACAGTACATACATGTGATGGGAAACGAAGTGAAAGTTTCAAGTTCAGCCAATAATGTTAGACCAGGCCACGGAAAAAAGTTTACTTTTTTCGTTGCAATGGACCCATTCATTTCGTAATTGCACTCGTTGATGACTTTTAGATTGCTTCTTTGATGGTTTGATGGGAAAAGTGAATGGATTGGACATTCATCCACGTTAGTTTTATAGCATCTTTTGATATCTGCAATCTTTTCATTTTTTGGTCTTTAGAGGGGATTCAGTAAAATTTAGGGATTGAATGTACAAAAAATGATGTATGTATCTGACTTAGGATAATTCGCCACACTAATTCGCTTGGGAAGTCATTTTTAAAGGCGAGTGGAAAGCGGATAGGATTATCGATCTTCTTCCCGCAGTGCGCACATAAGCACCAAATTTCCCTCTTCTTGTTGGACGAAAATACTTAGCTGTGGAAAGAAAAAAACGTGCTCATTTTTCTTCGTGTGTCTTTAAGGAAGGATAGAAAAACATGTTTCATTCATGAATGAATGAGCTCCCTAACTTAGAGTATTTGCGAGTTGGGAATTGTTTAAAATGGAGATGTTACTAATTCGACGTTCTCTTGAAGTGTTGAGTGAGATTGGCTTGCCATCTCAAGAGCAGATTTCATTATCTCTTGAAATTGAGCTTGAAGAAAAGGATTTTTTCCCTCGCGTTGTAAAAATGTGGTTACCCTTAATTTGATCTGCATTTTTATTTTGTTTAGGGGATGATGATAGTCTGCCTTCATTTTCGGAAGGTCTATTAGGAACTCGTTATATTGAGGTTTTAAAGTGAAAGCTGAAATGGACCATGATTGTTTTTCATGGGGCTTAAATTCACAAATGAGATAAACGTGAGTAGAGTCTTTCTATCTGGATGAACAAAGAGAGAAAGGCTACTCCCGGATTTCGTGGAAAAATCTGGGCCATCATTGAAAACACATCATGCGCTTTTCTAGGTTTACTTGTTCTCGTAAAAACAAGAGGAAGATTTTTCGTGCTTTCCTTCTGATTTCAGTTCTTGTTTTTTTCTGACCAAAGTCGTAAAAATGGCATTACCACAAAAGAGCATTTCTTCCCCTATTTAAGCTGACATTTTCCTTGTTTGGTGAAATTGGAATCGCCGAAAAAAACGGCAGTTTCGAATGATGTCTACGAACGCTGATTTTGATGCGGTCATTCAAGATTTTAAGTAAGGCTTTTTATGGGCAGAAGATGGGATCATGGAATGAATTGTGTTCACGTATATTATAAGCATATATATGTATGTATGTACGAGAGCTTTAAGGAACTTCCCTAGCGTAATAGAGTCTACTCCCTGTCCAGTCTTGCATCCCAGTGTCTAGATCATGTGAAGTGTTACGTACTCTAATTCTTGTCGTCATTCCCCTTTTGATTCACATCTGCTCTCGCTACAGCGCTTCCCATTCTTCTTTTTTATATATTTCTAGAAGTAAAGTACTTTCCCTGTTGCCTTTGTCATCTCTGATGGGCTAATGGCAGCAGGTCACACAGTAGTGACAGTGAGAGGGAGAGAGGGAAATGTGTTGAATTGGAAGAAGAGGAGAGAGCTTGTTTTTCTACTAGAATTGCTTCATTTCCTTCCTTTTAAGGAGTGAAAAAAGTAGGACATGAGGCTCATGTGGTACTTTCACTTGATCCTTATCATTTTCATGAAAAGAAAAAAGGCTTTAGAGTTAGTGTGGCTAGGAGTTAGTCTAGGAAAGGAAGTGAAATTGAACATACCTTGCTTTTTTCCTCCTTTTTCAAGGAAATGTAAGAGTTTTATTGTGGCATGTGATTGGATTCTATTTTGGTGGAGGAGTGAATTGGATTCGAATGGATGAGGAGAGATGTGAATAGGAAAGGGTTTGCCCGGAAAAAAGGATTTCAACATCGTTTTTTTCTATTGTATTGTATTCCTCATTGGTTCGCCTTTTCCTGCGAGAGTAGTAGCAAAAACAGGGAATGAAAAAATGACATTATCTGCAGGAGACCGTGGCTTGGTTCTGGTTGGGTGTCATTGCGAAAATTAAAGATTAGGAAACATCATTTATGTATGTACATTACATACGTCAATTTGAATTGAAATTAGATCGAAAGGCTAATATAGGAAATATACATACGCACTATACATCCTGTGTAAGTTTATGATAAAGACAGAATTCATCCGGCATACCCGTGTGATATGCGATGTTGAAAGGATGTTACGAGGATGGCATAATTTGCCTCTGGAAAAATTTTTTTGAATAGAAAGCACGCTCGCTTGAGTATGCTTATACGATATCCATACATAATGTGAAGATGTGTTACAGTTATAATGTCGAAATGAAGGTGATGGATGAGAAAGCGGGAAAAAAATACAAAATGATAGATTGCTACTGTAGCTTCGTCTCAAGTCAAGTCTTTTGAAATTTTGTTGTCAGTTGGCTCAAGAAAAAAAATATGAGACTGTTTTTATGAATACTAGATCATTTCAGTTCACTTACATCATGTCACCACCTGTTTAATATTTTACATATTTTTTTATTATTCCCTTACAGCCGTCTCCCGAATCCAGTCAGTCAGCACTGAATGCGAATGAGCAGTGTGTCACAAGTCCGGCAGTGACGCCAGAGGATGGAGATGAAGAGCCGATGAATGGCGTGGAGTCAGAGATTGAAGTGAATGATGTGACTCGAGAAGGACATGAGAAGGCGGATCCATCTCAGTTTGAGCTGCTAAAAGTGCTCGGCCAAGGCTCTTTTGGAAAGGTAAATTAAAAAAAAGAAAGAAATGTTGCTCGTGGGAAGCCCGACACGGGTTAATTTAAAAGTAGCATAAATACACATAACCAGGTGAACAGTGAACATGTAATGAGATTTGTAGAAACGAATTTGTTTCTTGAGAAAAGTAATTAACTGTAGCTTTCTCCAGGCTGAAAATGTTATTTTGTGTTTTCGAGATGGATTGTTGAGCCTTAAGCAGTTGGGAAAACTTTGCAATTGGAGTCATTAGAACTAGAACCCCTCAAAAAATAATTATGTTATAGTCATTAGCTTTGTGTCATTCAAAATTGGACTATAATGCTACAGTGCACAAAATATACTCTACTCGCAACTTTCACTTTTATTATGTCATGCCACGTTGCGTTCATCAGAGAAACCACGCACCGCACTGATCCGCCGCATATGATGCCCACTTCCTGACCTTTAAAGCTAGATCTTTTTAGCGGTCTCAGAAGAAACGTTTCGCTTGTGTGATCATTGTAGCATTTCTGTATGCCTTGATGTGAACAACATAGCCCAAAGGGAAACTTTTGATGTCTGATTTTCGTTTCAGGTGTTCCTGGTGAGGAAAATTGTTGGAAATGATGCTGGAACCTTATATGCCATGAAAGTGCTGAGGAAAGCAACGCTAAAAGGTACTCGAGCTGCTTCATTCTCAATTTATGTTTAGCTGTAATGTAAACATAAGTATTTACTTTTCTATTGAAGTTCTTGGAAAATCATCATAACTCAAGCAAAAATAAAGTCGTTGTTCTGGAGAAACGAAACCTGAGAAGTTCAGTTGCTTATGCAATGGAAGCATGAATATTTATTGTAATTTTTCTACTAATGAATCAAAGGAATTACTAAGATGTAGGGTAGAATGATGAAAACATAAATAGTTCCTTTATACTTTTAGAGTAGCTCTAATAATACTCTAAAATGCAAACATGTTCAAATGAATCCAGTAGTTATTAGGAAAATGAAGTTGCATGAAATGTAGTTATTATTATTATTATTTTTCTTCTCAATTTCATTTTTTTCAATTGTGTATGTACTACGGTTCTTTCTTTTTGAGAAGTCACTGTGCGTAGATGTGTGCTTCACTGCACGGGATATAACCAAACCATGTACTTTTATTCAGTTCCAAAGAAAGCGAGTTGAATAAAAAAGATGTTAACAATAATACAGAGAAAGGGTTGTTGCTCATCCTGAAAATATGAAGTCGAAGAAAGTGCTCTGGTTTTCCCTTTTCTTTTCTTTATCTATACAACCCAATCAAATCAATAAGTAAGGGCATAGAATGCATGTATGGATTCAAAGTTTAGCTCTAAGCCCTATTTATGTCCCTATTAGATGAAACTAGGTAGGCCTTTTCTACGATTTCCACTCACTCTAACATCTTCTGGCACTATTATTATTAATCCATGGACCATGATAAATAGCTGTTTGATATATGTATTATCCTAATGGAATTGAGGAATGTCGTGTTCGGCGAAAAACTCCCTTAAACCATAGTATATGTTGTGATCAATTTCATAAGAAAAAATTCTCATATGTGGTGGCTCAAGCAATTCTGTATTTGAATACTCCATGTCCGTAGTAGATACTTACTCATAGCAGCGAAAAAATAAGCATTTTATAATAATAAGCCATATAGAATGGGGAAAGTCAAAGAAGAACCACTAGCTCTCTCCATCATCCTTTAATTCGTTCCTTTTCCCTGATGGGAATTTATGATGAGAAGAGCTACCGAGAAAAAAGAATGCCTGGCTGATTTTGATATTCAAATTTTGTATTTGCTTGATTTCCATTTTCTCATTAATCCCTGTACTATATCGACTGACTACCGGCTCACTAGAGCTGGAGCTGCGCTCACTTTTAGTAATTGTGTGCGTCGGACGAAAATATTTGGCTTTGTAAAATAAAATATGTGTGCATGAATTTTTGAGGGAAGACAAGCCTAAAGACAGATGGCTGCTGCCACTGTCACTGCTCCCATTTTTTGTGTCGTAGACGTGTTATAATTAATTCCAGGCACATTACCAATATGCAAATCGCCATTACTACGATAATGCATTAAGTAGCGTATTTAATTACTCCTCGCTGCTACAATCGAATTGCGCCTCTGTCGCCATGATGAAAATTATCTGGGGAGACATAATTAGCTCGACTCTTTTAGGATGTAGCGTGACCGACACTCATAAACGCTGAATACTTAAAGAGGTAAATTTTTGTTGCTTTTTTCGATGAGGAATAATATAATAATAAAAAGCTCACGCATCGCGCGCTCTGCAAGCACTATACATTTACGTGAAGCGAATTGAAATGGCCCTGGTGTACAATAAAATGCTGGGGACGGTGAATGGGAAATTGTGATGGTGATTGTGTAGATGTTGATGAGTTTGCCCGGGTCGGAATAGCTTTCACCAAAAAAACTTGTCCTGGCAGATACAAATTTGTTACATGTGTATCGAGAATGTAAGCACATCCATTATAGTTCAATAAGTTTTGTTTGGAGTTTGGATAAAATGAAAAAAAGAGATCCAATTTTTTTGGGGAGTGTATGCTTGTGTTGTGTTTATGTACGTGATCGTGACTCGTTGCAGTTCTTCACTCTTTCCCTGTCCTCGTATTTGTACACCGTGTCGTGATCATACACTTTAGTAGAGAGCATGTTAGTTGTGGCTAAGCACCTGTCTCTGGTGCTTTTTAAAAAAGGAAATTTATTTTTAGGCTCTTGTAAAGCTTCCCTTTTTCCTTGCTTGCCTTACATCCATTGTTAAATTAAGTGAAAGTAACAGGGGATGAGACATGAGATGCCTTATTACCGCCCAAAATGAAGAGAAATTACGAAGGATAGTAAGCCCTTCTTCTATTGTGAAGCAATTTTTATAGGTATTCTAAATGTTGTAAAGAGAGAATATGTTGCGCATGTATTGTTAATAGGCTTTTGATATCATTCGATATTCAATCATTTTTTATAATTTAGGTATCTACAAAAGAAATAAGTATTCCTTTTACTTACATCATTTGTAGTCATGATGGCTTTTCTGGTAGTTCGCATGTTTAAATAATGTCCATGACGGAGGAGAAAGCGGCATGCTCATGTTAGCAGAACCTTAGAGTAATCCACTTTTCACAGAATTTTTGGTTGCTTTTGGTCGAATATGTTAGTATATGCTTGTAGCTTTGTCATCATGATGTGACTTGATTCCCAAAAGGGATCTTTTGCTATTTCGGCTGAAATCTTGAAAAAGCCTTCGAAAGACAATTGTTTAAGCATTTTAAGAAAGATAGAGATATGCAAATATGCATGCTTTCTACAAAGATACCTATATATTTGCGCTTGACAGGAAAAGCGGACGAATATTAATGCGAAATTTTCATCGGAGAAAGCTATTTAAATTCATGGGAAGCTGAGATGAATACACGGGGAGATGAGATAGCTAAAAAATACATTCAGACCAGAGGGAAATGTCTATCTGTCTTCGTCGTCTTTGACTTTGTATGACGTGGGTGTATCGTCTACGAATTCTAAAAATGGACCAACTCAAATCTTGGAAGCTAAGAGGTGCTATGCTGCATGATAAAAGTGTTGTTTTTGTGTTTACCTTCACACAAATGCAACCAGTTGCATTTTTGCATAACTTTATGTAGTGAAAGCATGCGAAGCTGCTTATGCAAGGCGTTACAAATGTTTAGCTTGGCGTGTGCTAATTTTTTTCTGGTGAGAAAGGTAGTCAGTCACATCTACTTCCTTCCTTGGGGATACTTGCAGCTAAGGGAATTTTTTTCAATATCATGCCATTCGTTGCTTTGCCCACGGATTCCCATGGAGTTTTGACCAAGAAGGCCTACTTTTTTGGAAAACATGTATGCAAATAAAATTATGAAGTGTGCTTATTAATCCTGCGTTGCAAGTTTAAGCTTTGGCATACAATATTTCAAGTGGTTGAAAGGAAGGCCTACTTTTTTGGAAAACATGTATGCAAATAAAATTATGAAGTGTGCTTATTAATCCTGCGTTGCAAGTTTAAGCTTTGGCATACAATATTTCAAGTGGTTGAAGGGCCAAGGTTTTTCCAGTTATTTTATTCATGAGAGACTTCTTTAGTTTAATTCAAAAACATACTTTCACGTTGTCTTCAAATTATTTTATAAAATATTTTAATGGAAAGCGAATTCTCGCCTTCGGCAAATATTCTACTCTTCTATAATGATTCTTTTGCTGTCTTTCATCTTTTCATAATGCTAATCTTTCGGTATGATGAGAAAAGTATGAATCAGGCATTTTCTTTCAAAATTAGATTCATATTTTTTGCATTCGCAAGCAGGCTTTGACTTTTTTAATTCCAGTTGGTAGCTGGAACAGAAGATGAATGGGTAAATTACAAAGGGAAGAAGTCATTGTATTTGTCATCGTTTTCCTCATCTTCCTTTTCCACTTTTTGTGAAGAATATCTGAAGAAGAAAGTTTTCATGTCTCACTCATAGGCAGTCAGGCTACAAAGAAATGGGAAGTGATGACAGTGAAGGACTTTTAAAGGAGGGAAAGTAATAAAGTGAAGGACGTGAGGATATATAAGTGTTAAGTGCTTTGTTAGTTTAGAAGAAAGAAGCACGCAGTTTTTTTCTAGCAATTAAGCTATATTACTCTAGGACTAGGACTAGCTGTAAAGCCTACATGGTCTAATGAACGTCAGCGAAAGTGTAAAGTCGAAAGCACATGAAATCCATATGGAGGGGGAAAGTGAAGAGTCGAGTTGTTCAAGTGGGGTGCAGAGGTGGAGGGATATGAAAAAGTCTGATCAACATTATTATTCTGGGCAAAGAAAAGTCAAATGGAAGTTGTTATGGTTACGGCTTTATTACTTAATCTAACTGAGTGGATCCTGCAATTTGGGGACGGACGTTTATATAGCATAGGGATAAATAAGACACTTCCGGTTTTCTTTAATTTAGAATGTTATGTTTTGTCGCTTTCAGTTCGAGACAGAGTGAGAACAAAGATGGAGCGGAATATATTGACGGAAGTGCAGCATCCATTTATCGTCAAACTTCACTACGCCTTTCAAACCGAGGGAAAACTTTACCTGATTTTGGACTTCCTGAGGGGTGGCGACTTATTCACTCGCTTGGCGAAGGAGGTACGTGTTTCCTTTTTGACCATTCATGTACAATGAGTTTACCCCACCCAGCTCCAGACGAGGCACGATAATATTTTTTGTATGATTCACGTTGCAGATTATGTTTACCGAGGAAGACGTAAAGTTCTACTTGGCTGAATTAGCTCTGGCACTGGATCATCTCCACAGCTTGGGCATAATATATCGAGACTTAAAACCTGAAAAGTTAGTTGATTTGAATGATTGTCATTCTTAAAGTTTTCCAATTTAGCCTCTTAAATGGTTTGAAGAATTTCATAATGAACCTTTGCTCCGAATAATGTTTCCCCGTTTAGTATTTTGTTGGACGCAGATGGCCACATATCCTTGACAGACTTTGGTTTGAGTAAACAGCCACTCGATGATGAGAAGGCGTACTCCTTCTGTGGCACAGTCGAGGTAAATAAATTCAAGCTGCTTTTATCAAAATAAACTGCTCCAAAGTTTTGTCATTACTTTATGTAAAAGATACAGATAAATAAACTGGAGGGAGGGGATGGGAATAAATGAGGCAATATATTTTCCTTTTATGTCGCAGTATATGGCTCCCGAAGTAGTCAACAGGAAAGGACACTCGTATGTTGCCGACTGGTGGTCTTTTGGAGTACTTATGGTATGATTACAGAATTGAAAGTTTAAGTAGTATTTTAATGTCTTAAAATGTATCTAATGTATGTATGCACTTAACAGCCATCAATAAAAAAATTTAAAAGCTTCCTTCTCTTTAATTTTGCAGTATGAAATGCTCACCGGCTCGCTGCCATTCCAAGGAACAAATCGTAAGGAGACGATGGTTCAGATACTTAAAGCTAAACTAGGAATGCCCCAATTTTTATCACCTGAAGCTCAGTCGCTTCTACGAGCCTTGTTCAAACGTAATCCTGCCAATAGACTTGGTGCTGGTATGATGTCAACTATTCAAAATCTATTTCTTTAATTTTTAATGTACGAAAATTGCATGAGATCTCTCGGCTAACTTCTTATCTTCAATCTCAGGTGGGGTAGAAGAGATTAAGCAACACTGTTTCTTTCAAACGATTGATTGGCAAGGATTATGGAAGAAGTCAGTCATTCCACCCTTCAAACCCGCCGTCTCAAGAGCCGATGATGCTTTCTACTTCGATTCCGAGTTTACTTCTAGGACACCGAAAGGTACGTGTCTTGCTACGGGAGATAGCAATTAAATATAAGACTTTAATGTAACTGGGAAAATAATTCGTAAAAGTCATTACATTTTACAATAACCTAATCGATTGATAAAAAATGAGCGTCTTCTGTAATGTAATGAGTACATTAATTTTCTTTTCCAAAATTTATACTTAAGCGCAATGCAATGCTGATTTGTGTCTCATTATGTAATTTACAATTCTCCTGTAAATTATATTTAATCCAGTAAATAGAACATTAATATGATAACTTTTTAATAATGCATTATTATATATTGATCTTTACAAAAATTGATCAGAACTCTGCTAAATTAAAAGTCTTTTTCTTTTTATGACCTTTTCATTCATGTCTTGATGATATTGCTGTTTTCGATTTACTCTGTGCAAATCAGAGAGCGGACAAGTGACATGCGAGGGTATTCAAAATAATTAAACTCATTTGTTTTTTAAATAGACTTAGATAATAATGTGCATATATTTATGCGTCTGCTCCTTTCGCTAGATTAATATCTAACAATATCAATCACAGTTGTTATATTATAAATACCTAATCGTTGTTAGCTAGACCTCTAATGTGACCCTCACCATGAAGAATAACAACCTCAATTCCAGTTACGTTGATTGTGTAAAATAATATTAGATATTGTGATAACAAATTTATGTTTACAAAACGACTTCCCTTGAAAGATATACTACATATTTTGTTTCCTCGGTGCACCAAGATTTTTTGTACTGGTCACTAAAAACCAATTTTTGTAGACTAGCAATGCTAAGGTCCTAATTGCACGATTTAACGAGCGTCTCCTAAAAAAATGCGACCTGGGTTTTCATTTTTAAAACTGATCCGGGTAATTGGTTGTTAAACTGAGATCGACTTTACTTTTTGCACATATCAAGAGACTTTTGAATTCCAAGGGTGGAGCCTCTTCCATTTCTAGTTATTTTTAAATGCTTCTAATTTTAATGTTTTAATACCGAGTGAAACGGCGACTTTTTACAAGAATTCATGCACTATTTAATTTTTGAGAGAGCACGTAAATCTCTGCATGAATGTATTTAATGATGCGAAGATTTTAAAGCGACAAAAGTCAAATAAATACTGTATGTGTAGATTTGGTAGGGCATGGTCTTGTGTAGAATATTTGCGACAAATGTATTTTCAAATTAAGTAACTGTGCTTGTTCCCTGCTTAGTGCAACAGTACTAAAATGAGATTGTCTCGAATATCTTTTTTGTTCGCAATTATGTGTTCACTTAATTTTTGTATTTTCTTCAAAATTAGTAATATCATTTTTTTAATTGTTAGACTCGCCTGGTGTACCTCCAAGTGCAAATGCGCACGAGCTGTTCCGAGGCTTCAGCTTTATCGCCTCTTGCTTGCTGGATGACAATATGAACACAACAACTTCGACTCCTGCTTCCGGGGGTGCTGGAAATAATGCCGCCGCTGTTGGGAGTGGCGGCACGAATGTGTCTTCCGCAAATCCTCCCGTTTCAGATAATAAGCCGAATCCTGATATATTCCGATCCGTAAGTGGAAGCTGATTAATTATGATTGCATTTTTTTGCTTCCAGTTATGAAGTATAAATGCGTGTTCATGTTAAACCTGGAATTTGTTATTGAATGTTCAGGTGATACGTACAAGTAATATATTAGATGACTACGACATTAAAGAGGAAATTGCGAAAGGCGCGTATGCTTCCTGTCTTAGGTGTGTTCATAAAATCTCAAAGGTTGAGCATGCAGTTAAGGTACGTTTCGAAAACCGCTATGTAATTGATTTTGTAGCTGCTATGTTGTAATAAACAAGTATAATATTTGTCTTAGGTAATTGCCAAGGGCCGCCGTGAATGGCATGATGAAGTGGACATTCTCTTACGACATAGTCAACACTCGCATATAGTAACCTTGTACAGTGTAAGTTTGCTTTCAAACCAATTAAAGGCTTAGGTATTATTTGGTTTTAATTAAATCGGATCTTATTGAAATTACGGAATGATAGGTATATGAAGACACGAGTAACGTCTATCTGGTCACCGAACTTCTACGCGGCGGCGAGCTGCTGGACAAATTGTTAACGCAAAAGAGATTCACCGAGCGGGAATGTGCTGACGTGATGGCAGTTCTAGCAGAAACAGTCGCCTATCTCCATCGAAACGGGGCACGATTTTCTTTTATTGTCTCAAATTGATCTATTTACTTTGTTGTTACCATGAATCCATCAATAAAAAAATAAAGATGGCATCTCCAATTTCTTTTATGCGTAATGATCATGATGCATGCTCTTTCTTCATTATTTCTAGGGAATCCTATACTCCCACCGAGCAAGAGTAAAAGCAATCTCTTTTCTATTTCTTTACCTTCAGGAAAACGCCATTCGCAAGCGGAGCGAACGACACGCCGGCAACGATCCTGAGTAGGATAGGCACCGGAGAAATCGACATGACATCTGGTATCTGGCCATTTATTTCCGAGCCCGCCAAGTCGCTCGTTGGAAAAATGCTAGATGTAGACCCCAGAAGAAGACCTACAGCCCAACAAGTAGTCACCCACTCGTGGATTCAAAAGCGAGACTCTATACTCTCCCAATCCATTCCTATTGATTGTCCTCCAACTCTCAAAGTAAGTACCCATCTTTCTCCTATTTTTTGCGCAAACTACGCAAGCAAAAGCCATATGCCTCCCATACGACACATATCCCCCAACTAACTTTTGTTGTTTTTTCTGTTGTTACAAGTAAACTTCAAGTAATTAATCTTTCTCCTTTCAACCAAAACTTACGACTCTGTTTTAAAAATAGTTCGATTCTCCTTCTGGCATTCTAGTTAGCAAGTTTACTTTTAAAAAGTTCTCTATGGTCGAGTAGGAAGGAGCAGAACCTATTTCCCCGTGGGCTTTCACTTTTTTTGTGTCCCACTATTACTGCTTTTCCACTGCTAATTTCATATTCTTCTCATGTGTCAACTTTGTTCCAGAAAGGGAGGAATAAAAAACGCTGCGGAAAAAAGGGCTTCCAACGTTTTCTATTTTTAGAATATTTTTCCCACTGGTGTAATAATAACAATGGAGCTAAAGAAGGAAGGGAAAGAAAAACAGAAAAAACGAACAGCGTTAAATTGTCTATGTCTCTGAAGGCGCAAGCTCCTATAGCCTATCATTCGACATATTTCACGTTTCCGTGCCATTATACGATCGGCTTCTCATGTGATTTGTGACGTACACTCCTCCAACCACACAGAAACATTGTCCCTTCTAATATTCATAATAATCCTCTCTCAACTATAGCTATCCAAGTCCAGCCATAAGTCCTGGAAAAAAACGGCAAAAAATATTTCATGTTTTGCTTTCTCCTTAAGCATCCAATTTGAAACGTAAAGTAAACAAAACAATGATTTCCTTGGCTCGTTCTCACATACTTATTTATTTGGATCACCGAGACCTTTAGAATTAAGATATTCTTCTTGCGACTAAGTTTTTTTAAAATACTCCGACAGACAACATGCTTATATTTTTTATGTCTCCTCGATACCATCGCCCAATTTCCTTGGCTTGGCATAAAAATAGCAATGAACTGAACCGGACAGACGGAGGAGGTGACATATGACCTGGAAGAATATGGTATCTGTATCACTATTATTGAAATCATCGTCGTAAAAAAAACTTTATGTTTCTGAAATAAAGGCATCAGAGATACTTATAACCCTGTATAGTCACGGTCACATTTACAATACTTGACTTGCGACAAGACGAGCTATTGGTATTATGTAGTAGGTACAGGGTTATCAGAAAAAATATAATCTTCCAGGAAGACAAATGGTTAGGGAGAAGACAAATATTCTGGAGGAAAGTAAACAGTAAAAAGTTTTTTTTATTCCGAGGAACAAGAATCAATTTCGGTTGGGTGAACTACTGGACTTTCGCTTCCCTGCTTACTTTCTCTCTCTCTTTCTCCCAGACTGAGTAATTTTCATGCCTTGTTATTCCTTGTGGACGAAAGGGAGAAGTAAATGGTGTGTTTCTTGAAGGCTAGCAAAGCAGATAATTGATTTTGGCAGTGGTTGTAGACTCATTCCTTCACTTCGATCAACAAGAGAGAAAAAATAATGCATGATACATACTCGCTCGCTGTACAATGTAGATAGATGGATATGAAACTCTTTCTCTCGTCCTTTGTTATCTGGAATCACATATTGTTCATACAAATATGGTAATAAATAAAAATGACAATGAAGTTTGAGTTGCGTGATGTTGATCAGGATGATGTGATGTGTCTGTTTGGGTTGGTTGGTTGGTTCAGCTAAATATAAAGTACGCAGCGCTGCGCTGTGCTGCTGCTGGCTCGCTCACTTTCTTCCCCTTGTCGGAGTCAACCGTACTTAGTTTAAGGTTGAAAGTGAGTGATGGTAGAGTGAAGCAGTAGGAAGATGTCGTAGAAAATTGATGCTTTCTCCCGTAAACCTTATCAATATTTTGTGAAAAAAAGTATGATGTGTTTTTTATTCCTACAGAGTGCCATCCAAGCAACGTATACGGCAATATCACAGTCTCCAAAGGCACCTCCACTGGGTCCTGTGGTCCAATCCGAGTTGGCTAGAAGACGTCAACGTTCAAGGCCACATTCGAGTACTGATATGTAAAAGTTTGTGGAAAATGTTTAGCATGCATAAAAATATTATATATTACATATATTTGTCCCTTGGATGTTTAGAAAGAAAACTTTTTACCTAAATTTTACCTATAATTATGTTCCGAAACAATACCTGGTTAAAAACTTTAAACTTTAAAACTAATTGATTCCTGTAAATAATTTAAGAGAGCATAAATTAATTATCAAAAGATGAAAGAATAAGTTGCATTTGCCATGGCCAAGCTCCCTTTCTATGAATTAACAAGTACACAAATAATGCATAATAATAATTACTCAAAATCGCGTTCATGCTGAGATGAGTTATTATAATCTCTTCTTCCTTTTTTTCAAAAGGAGCTTGGCCATGTCTCAAGAGAAACTTGTAATTCCAGTGTTATCATTCATTAAGAATTTAAACTAGAGTGTTACGTGCGTGGAGCAAAGGAACATACTACTTCAGTAGCTTTCTAAGGATTTTACGTGCTTCGTTTGTCATCGTCGGTGAAAAAAGCAATTTATTTTTTTGTGCGTCCCGTCTTCTTCTCTTTTCTCCTTTTCATTCCAGTGCTACTACTACTCCTACAACAACTACTTCAGTCTAATCTAATCCATTAAACCGAATTTAACTTTTTTTACGTGCATTTTATTCATATATTAATTAGAAAAGGAAGGATAATAAGCGAGATGAATTTTTAATTATATTTTAACGTAA
>JAHZNI010002698.1:0-32387 GCA_027744415.1 Seira ritae
AAACTCCTTGAGTTCTCTCAACTTCCTTGTAACGACCCGCGTCTTTTACCTAAGATAAAATTCAAAAAGTATTTCAGCTACATAAACAATTCTAGCTCCTGGCTAAAATGAAAATCGGTGAAAACATGCCTTCAACAAATTAAGTATTACATAATTTCTAGTTATTGTAATTATCGCCTACCAATGGTTCCTTTCCCTCGGAAAATTGTTGAATTTTTCTAGTTGTCGGCAAAAACTGCGACATCCCTGTCCACGGAGACCTCGCCTGCGCGTCAGTAGCCAATGTTGAAGAATGGTCGTCGGCTTCTACGGTATACTCCTTCATAATGGATGCAAAATCAGGTCGTAGTTGGCCAAGGATGAAAATACATATCACGACGCAAATAAAATAATGCCACCATGTATTTCTAAATTTCTAACCTTTTCCCCTCTTCGAAAATGTGTCCTAGTGAGCAAAAGCATGCGTCCCACAAGATCCGTAGTCGAAACTCCTTGAGTTCTCTCAACTTCCTTGTAACGACCCGCGTCTTTTACCTAAGATAAAATTCAAAAAGTATTTCACACAAGTGCCCATTCACCAGCACTTCGTACAAATCATGATGCGCTTGTGATTATTTTACCAGTTGGTACGTATCAACTCCCTCCGCCGTAGTAGTGATGTCATTGCCGTGAACACAAAAATCACAGTTATATTTATCCAAAGTCTCCAGAGTGGTCACATAAGGAGCGCCTTCAACCACCTCATCAACCCATTTTATTGCTCTGACCATCTCGTACCTTTCCGAAAAATACATACCATTTCATCAAAATCAGAGTTCATTCTTATTAGATTACGAGAGGATATATATTGCAATCCAAAATATTTTTTTCCATACCTTTCTTGCTCGTTAAATACTGGAGGCCCCTTGTGCATTGTTATTTCTTCGTCAGTGTGAACACCCACAATTAGATAATCACCGAGTGCTTTTGCCTGTCGTAGTGAGTTGGCATGCCCAAAGTGAACCATATCGTAACTGAAAAATATTATTGAGGCAAACACCTTTTTTATTTCCCATCAATAAATTTAATCATACATAATAATATTCGAAATAAACTAACTTACCATCCATCACACCAAACTCGAACCTGCTTTTGCTTTTTGGAACCGGATGTATCGCCATCGGAATTATGATGGGCCATTTTTGTTTAAAACTTTAACACAATTAAAAAAAAACTTTCCTTGTAATTTAAAACTCAAGTTTTAACTCAAGTTTTACATTTAAAACTGTTTGTCCTCGGTAAATGAGAGAACTTTTTGTAGGTAAACTGGTGTATTGTGTGTGACTCTTTACACAATCACTGTAACTAATTTTTTCCTCTTTAAATGCTATCATGTCATCTTTACGCGTTTTTGCTTGTATGTATTAGACCGTCAATATTACTTACGTAATGTAACAGTTACGCAAAGGTGATCAAACGACTTAACACCGGCATACAAACTTTTCTGTCTAAATATATGCACTACATGAACAGATTGAAATGGGTGGAGTGTCTTTTAACTGGTGGCGTGAGTATCTCCTCTTGCAAAATTTAATGTTAGCATGAATTTATAATTCACTCTTTAGCAATAATTAGTTTTTACCATGAAAGTATTTTACTTTTGAAGAAATAGTATTATTATTTCTATGCATGCACATATATTCACAGTAAGTACACGTGAAACCCAAACCAAGTCTACTTTCTTAGCCCCGAGCAAGATCCATAATTCCAAAGTAATACCAATACATATGTTTTTATATAGAAAGCATAATAAAAGTGCTATGCAAATGCATTCAGCACTTTTTTCCCGTTCTCATGTTGATGTCTCGTTCAAAGTCGCATACATTTTGACCTTAGGTAGAGCAAAGATGTTAACTTATCTTGTTTTCCCATAAACAAGTTTACGCCTGTTGGTGAAAACGCATGAGCTATTAACTCCTTCAGAATTTCTGTCAACGAGGCATTTAACAGTTTGTAACATTTTTTAAATGAATCTACAACTTTAGATCATTCTTATGCATTGGTTTTAAATGAATGAGTTAATGAAATGTTTCTTAAGTTGCAGACAATTGTTGGCAATTCAAACCAAACAGTTAAATGTGCAGGAACTAGGAACAAGTGCGGAAATAAGGAAATAGTAAGATCGAACCCAGCACCTCACAAAAATTTATAAGTAGAACATGTCTACTCTACTTTTCATCCCTAAATTTCATACGAGAAAGTATGTTTGCCCTTTTTGTCTTCCAGCACATGCATTGCATGATTCGCATGAATAATTTAACATGATTTTCCAACAGTGCGAGCCGAAAAGGAAAGTGAAAATGACACCTTGTCCTCAATTCACTTGCATGGAATTTAACGTTTCCCCTTGTATTCTCCAAGATGGTTATAGGAAAATGGAAAACATACAATTTTTACATAAGGTAAAGAGTTTTCTTTGTAAATGTCAAATTGTCAAGTACCTATATCTTACTAGACGGTAAGCAAAAGAGTGAGAACTCGGGCGACTGCCAAGCCAAGCTTCGCAAGTTAACCCAATTTATTAGGGAATATGTATACAGGTATTAAAATTTGTCTTTTTGCACAGCATGGCGTCGGTGTTTTATGAGCAAATAGAGCAATAGCCACTAAATTCATCGTCAACATCGTTAGTCCGATCGTACTGTTTTATTGATGGCCTCTTCCTGATTCAAACGATATGAATTTCGGAATTTCGTCAGTCCAATATTGGGTCATGTTGTTTTCATTTGAGTGGGTTAAAGCGCAATGCTTCAGTTAAGGCTCAAGAAATTATTTATTTATCACGACGGTAGATATACAAATCTATAATAGCAATCCGCTTTTGCAGGTACATACTCATTTTGTTGTGAAATTTTCTGCCGTATTGGCTTTTGTAATTCTTGTGTCATGCGAGCAGCTCGAGATAATACGACGGAAAATGGAAAAGGTAATTGCATTTGTTGCATGCCCCACGAGCTATGAACACCGAACTTGAGATTCATCCACTATTTAATTTCAAGGGAAAACTATTTGTGTAATGCACGATTATTTGCTCTTGATTGTTGAAATCTAAGCCGATTTTGGTAGGCGTTTTAGAAAAAATCATGTTACACTTGAAAATTCCAAAAACCAAAACCATACAATATAATCAGACCTGTTGTTGTAAGCATTATTGGGGAACAATGCGAACCATCATCTGAATCTGAAAAACATGTAGATCATAATTATAGACCTCATTCCGACCTTTTATGTTAGACAAGACCGTGCTCGTGATGACAGCTATAATAATTCAATGCTCTGAAACAAATATTTTTTGAGGAGCACAAATGTCGAGCGTTTAAAATATTAAAGGCTTTCTTGACATCCATGAGAATGGCAAAGCACAGTCTGAAACTTCTTTTCCTGAGAAAGTACAGAACTAGTAAGAAGTTGTATAAGCAGCTCAAATTTAATCGGCCACATTTACCAACCTCATCGATTTCAAATAGTGAAGATGGAAATGATTTACAAGTTGTCTCGCATGTAAACGGTAGTTTTCCCAGTGCTCAACGAAAAAAGAAAGCTCGAAATAATTCAGCCCCTGTGGACACGGTTGACTGCTGCTTATTAATATATGATTGCATAGCTGGCAATAAATTGAGGACTTTTGTGTTCGTCATTACAGTTGGCCTCTTCTCTTCCATCGGACTGTACTTTTACCACCAAAACCTTCTTCAATACAGGTACTTTCTCCCTTATAAATACTTTATTGAATGTGAAGTTTCAGGCACGTCGCATTTTGCCCCAGCCCCATAACCTCAACTCTCCATCGAAAGTTTTACATATTATAGTCCACTGTCTCGTGCATGGAAAGCTGTCTTTGTCTGACCAAAATTATGCAACTTTCGTTTTTAGAGTTTACAGGGAAGATGTCTTCTCTTCAAATCATGGAATTCGATTAAAGCGCTGCTCAATACCAAATCTAAAGCCATTTTCATCAGAAGTTCGACCATTCATTTATTATACGAATGCTCGCCCAAAATGTGCTCATGAACAGCGACATTCATTCACTAAGTTTCCCCCGTTCAGTATACGTAACGGAAGTATATTGGTGAGAAATGTCCAGAAGGAAGAAGCTGCAGGTTGTTGCTACAGACCGTTCTTCCGAAATGGAGACAACAATGTATGGTATGACTATGACTCGACTCATTTCTTTAAACTCTCTTTCTCTCCTGTAGGTACTTTTCATTTTATGATGATGGGTGGTGGATCAGTAGTGTAATGCATTTTTTTCTTTGTTTTCAATCACTCTTAAAGGAGCTCACACACATGTCACGATGTTTCCAAGAACGATATCACCGTCATTCCAGCTAGAGTTGAGTACATAGAGTTGCTTTGCATAAATGCGGAGACCGACTTTAGAGATGGGTTTGCACTTATCCCAAGGAAAGATCACGTGGAAGGTCGGGTGACAGCCTATGATGATTTCTTTGGATCAACTCAGAAGGCATTGAGTGTAGTGGTCTTGGGACTGGATGCTACTTCAAGAATGAATTTCATTCGTGCTATGCCAAAATCAAATCGGTACCTGCTGAAAAATTTGTCTGCGATATCCCTCAACGGATATACGAAAGTTGCAGAGAATACATTGCCAAACATCATTCCACTATTGGCAGGGAGGACGCTGGACGAGTTCAAGCAAATTTGCGTTGATGAATTATTGACATCGCCATCTCATATTCATCTCGACGGATGTCCTTTCATCTGGAAAGACTTTGCGAAGAATGGATACAGAACTAGCTTGGCGGAAGATGATGTGGACATTGGAATCTTCAATATGAATTGGAACCATGCATTCGCCAAACCACCAACAGACTACTACCTACGTCCATACTCCGTTCTCATGCAAAGACAACACAGTTATAGGAATGGATTTTGTTATGGGCCAAATCTATCATTTGAGAAAATCCTGGAAAATATAAGGTCAATGGCGGAAGTCTTTCATAAGGAGCTCTACTTTCAATTTACATGGTCTACAAAGTTATCTCACGATGATTTGAATAAGATGCGCTGGGGAGACGAACCTTTATTGCAGCTTTTGAAAGATATGCATTCTAATGACCATCTCAACAACACTGCATTTTTCATTATTGGAGATCATGGAAGTCGTCTTGATAGAATCAGGGGCACTACTCAAGGAAAAATAGAGGATCGAATGCCGATCGCATACGTTGTTCTTCCTGAATGGTTCAAAAAGAAGTTTAAAAAATCTTACATGAACCTACAAAAGAACTCTGAACGAATCACAAGTGCATTTGATATCCACAAAACATTCTACGAATTTTTTAATTTAGATAATATGCAACGCATTGAAAATGGCAAGTCTGAAATTGGCGATGACCTGACATTATTAAACAACGAAACCTTGTCCCTCGGCCAATTTCGTGGAAAATCTTTATTTCAGGATCTTCAAGATAATAGAACATGTTTTGCTGCTGGAATACCCTTACATTGGTGCGTTTGTCATAAGAAAATCCCCCAAGACACCGAGTCTGACATGGCCAAAAATGCTGGAGAGTTTATTATTGCATCCATTAATTCCTTATTGAAAGGACAAGGTTCTTGTGCCAAACTTTTCCTGAAATCAATAACTGAAGTTTCTAAGTGGGACCCCAGCGAGATTATTCGAGAGGGATGTGAACTAACTAGCACTAGCAACATGAATAACCATAACCAAAGTAGCATGAATGATTTTGAATCTTGTAATTCCACAGAAGTGATCGTATTACAAGTGGCTCTTACTGCTGCTCCGTCTGATGCAGCTTTTGAAAGTACCGTAATACGGTTGAACAATGGAAAATGGAGACTAACTGAAGACGTTGTTCGCACAAATACCTACGAAGGACAAAGTGGTTGTGTTGAGCAAAAATTTAAGCCTTACTGCTATTGTGTAGACGATGGCTCGATTTTTAATGGGATATTTTAGCATAAATTGAAGCATTGGAAAAAGTACGCTATTATTTTGACGATAACACTTTAAATATATATATGTATTTTTGTATAGTTCATTTCAAGACGTTCGAACCCTAATATTTTTGCATAAATAAATGAAGTCGCGAATAATACGTAAAAAATCTTTAACTGTCGATTTGATGTTCATAGATTAAAGTATTAAGGTATTATGAAGCACCTATTCTATCCATCAATTTTACTATCCATGTTTGATAGCTAATAAAGTATCAATGAAATATTTGCATAGATATTTTTCAATAGCATCTTTTCTTTTCATCTGCCATGTCATTTACATGTCATATCCGATTATTTCCAACCATCTCTTCCAACATCCGACTCCCTCCGTCCCTCCTGAAGACAACAACAACGGCGACATGATCACCATGACTGAAACTGAAACCAATTTTTACACTCACATTTAGGAACATGACAAAAAAGTCTTAAGTGTGAAAGCAATAAAAAATCTACAGAAAAATGGGCAAAAGTTTCTTTCGGTAGACTTTCTTGATTCCGAACTCCCTTTGACAAATATTCTGGCGAAATATGAGTAGACGTTACGAGCACGAAGAGCGCTTCCGAATCGGGAGACTAAGATCTTCTCGAAAAAGTAGCAACTTGAGCAATGATTCTACGGAGTCAACAGAACTTGAAGAAGGGGGATCATCGATCTCCGGGCCGGTAAACGTGAATTCCTCGAGACGCTCTATGTCATTACCCAGGTATTCATCGACAAAACTCAGCCCATCCTTAGCTGCAGCAATGCTTAGTCTTCCATGGCCACCACCAGCGAAAAAGATCAACGAGTCTCAAAGCCGAGTTGAAAAGCCCGAGGAAGATGACACAGAGACGGAGAAAGTGAACGCTTCTGCTTCCAGTGTAAAGTCAAAAGCGACCAGCTCCAGAAAATTTTACCGGAAGAAGGTACACCTAGAGTAATTCTGCACACATGTTTGGGCCTTTTGAGACATCTAAGATCATTCAATGCTTTCCTTTTCCTATATCAGAGGTCTAAACAAGCGGTGATCACGTTGGACAAGGACAACAACAACAACAAAGAAGCGAAAGAAGAGCAGGAGTATGCGCCTGTGACCATTCCTAAGTTCAATGAGGTACACACTAACTGGCCAGGATTCGAACATGAGCCGGTACCAAACTGGCAAGAGAAGTATATGATCGCCAAACCCTACCCCAAGCGACTTGATGAGCTTCCATCCGAAGTTTTGAGCAAACCTTCGTATGGTATTCATAATCATGATACCACCTCCGGTTCAGATGGGGATGAAGGATTGGAAAGAAAAGGCAAAGTCCTCGCTGAAAAGAAAGGGAAAGGTACGGATGAATCAAAAAACCATCGCAGCAATAGCAAACCGCGAAGACGTCTCTACGTAGAGCGAATCGGAAGCTGCATTAAATAAATCGAAAAGTAAATCGAAGCCTCTTCACCTTCACTGATTGATTACCCTAGAACTAAAATACCCAATTGGCTTTATTAACCTGGGAAGGAAAGCAAGGAAAATTAATCTATTGCACTCACATTATATGTAATTATGTCGGAGACTTCATGCTTTTGCAAAGCAAGTCTATACATGGAGAACTCTTTAGTTTTGTACGTAATTGATTAGCCCGACAGCAATTCACTCTTTAAATAAGTCATATTAATAAAAACTCTATCAAAATAAATTGTTGACTAAATAAACCAATGGCTTAAATGCACTTTTATCAATTTCAGTCCATCATCTCTTATGCATAATGCATATATTTATGCATAGAACAAGTAAAAAGTAAAAGGAGGACTTCTTTTTACCTGTTCTATCGTTCTATGATTATTATGTAAGTAAACCACAAAAGATACACATTCTCAGAATGCCCCATGAAAGAATTTCAGAACACATACATGCACAACAAGATTACTACACAATTAGTTGTTCCCTTTCAGTAAGAAAATTACAAACACAGAGATTCGAAAAGTGAGACGTTTACGAAACCCGAAAAATTTTATTATGATTTTATTCGTCTCAAATTTCTTGCTCTTGGTGTTTTTGTCATATTTATGTTTAAATGCTATATGTTGTGTTTTGGGTTAAACCAAATGAATTATAATCTTTGATTTCACGCCAACATTTCTCTCAACAAGTTATCAAATTAAAACCTTCCTAAGGACGCTTCGCATGTAGCACCAAGAACGAGAGAGAACCCGCTAACCATCATCATAATCATTAGTCACACACCAATATATAGCCCTAATCAATCGGGGTCTTGGCTTTGTCATAGAGTATGGACCACATGAAAATCCTTCTTCATTGCTCAATGCTCATACAAGCTGTTCTTTCGGGTTTATGTGAGACACGGTAGGAGAACTTGAACCGGAGTGTTCACTGTTCACCAAAGCCAGAAAAAAATATCTGTGAAAACATTACAAGGATGTGACTTACGTTCCTTTCGGCTTTCCTACAAGAAAAAATGATGAAAGGCTGAATACTGCCTGATACTTCACATATATATAGCTATGGCGTATAACATGGATGTATCTAAAGGACTGGGACTGGTAAGTTGTATGATATATGCACTCATACTATATTTTGTCTAAAGGATGGACGGACACGCATCCATTTAATTCACGTTCCACAATTCCACATCCACAATCCCTAGCTAGCTCAGGCCGCACTGACTATACTTACTATGCATAATATTGTATGGTCAACTCTGAAGTGTAAATCGTTAGCTCTAGTATGGCCAGGCCGAGAAGCCGTCAGTCAGTCATCACGGCATTTTGTTGTTATAAACTAAATCTCTGTAATGGCTGATTTTTTAATTTGGAATCAATTAATTAAACAGGTAGGATAGTTTTAAACGAATTTATTTTTGCCTCTGCAAAAATCCCCATTCAGGTATTCTTATCCGAACCTTTGCTTTTGGTTTGACCGAAAATGCTCAGCAAAACATTAAAATTAAAATATAAACAAAACCATATTATATTTCCACAAATTAATATGTAAAATAGCATTGCTTACCTTACGACGATGTTAAAGAATTCAAAACATGTCAAGAATAAAAACAAGCCAGATATTAAAATCACATCTTTTTATCGTAATGCGAATTTTTTTATCGTATCATGTGGGATTTCTTGCATTAAATTAACTAATTTATTTTTTATTCCTTTCGCAGAAAGTCAAAATTTACATAGTTTTGTTTGTTCATTTTAAATTGCAGATCAGCTGTTGAGTGACGTTCAGCGACAAAGACGTTGGATAATATTTGTAGCTTTTTCCGGTTATCAGTCTTCAGTATAGCGTAACGACTATAACACGTTTAGTACATTTCAGTCGTACAATCCAGCTGTAGAAAAATTAATTAAAGTCCACTGATTCTATATAAAGACTTTAGGTAACTTTTACTCTAGCAGTAATTTAGAAATGCTTGCGGGGTTTTGTTATAATTTTTATTCTATCGTGATTGTGATGTGTGGAGGCTAGATAATTTAATTTCTGAAAATATTGAAATTTCTACAAATCTACAGTCTATCAAATCGTAGTTTTCGTGCTCTTAGTTGGTAAAGAAAATAACGTTATACTTAAGGACACGGAGTGGGAAAATATGCACAATATAGACAGAAATAATTATCGAAAGAGTGAAGTAGCAGTCCTTGCTTGTCCTATACAGTTCTGAACTTTTGAATTTGAAGCAGTGGTGCAATTATGTAATAAGATTTATAATTGTACGTCGCTCTAAACCTTGTGCTAGAGGTGGATCTTGGGAGTAATAGGTATTCCATTCCAATCCTTGAGATTGGTCGAAAGGAAGATGCCTTATCATCCGCCGTACAGGAAAAGTAACCCCGACAATGTACCTGGTTCAAGCAGACACGGCTACAGTCATAACCATGGTGGAGGATACAGGAATAATGATCGTGATCGTTACAGCGGTGGAAACCACAACAGTCGGTACGATAGGGATCGATCACCATCGGCGAGCTCCAACAATAGATATGCAGATCTGAGCAGGGATAGGAGGTTCTCCAAAGACCGGGACAGGCGTGTAAGAAGAAGGAGGGACTCAGGGGAGTCCGGTGGATCCGCAAGAAGTGGGGGAAGACGTAGCGGGGATTATTCGGAAGTCTCCTCTGATGGTTTGTCGGAGCCGGAAGCGGGTGAAATTAAAAGTGATAGTGAATCTAAGTCTACGAAGGGCGGAGGAAGGGGACACAGTGGTGCTACATCAGTAAACCCTTCTAAGACTAATAGTCAGCATCACGGAGGAAATGGAAGCAAATCAAGTCATAGGCACTATAGAAGACGATCGTCCTCCATCAGTGAAGGCGAGTTATCTTCAGATAATGAAGAGGATAAAAGGAAGGGTGGTGGTTTCAGACGGGCTCCAGTCGATAAACGGAGGAGAGAACCCAGTAGGGAAGACAATAATCGAGAAAGGAGAAGAACGGATTCTTTTAGCTCGAATCACACGAACAAGGCAAATGCCCCAGTTCCCCTTTTTTCGACTCACCCTGACAAATCGCACGCAAGAGTGGTCGTACCTTCAACTGCTGACGAAGTTCCATCGGAGGAGGATAAAGTTGTCAGTCCCCCTTTGAAGAAACCAAAAACATCTGAAAATGCTGAATCTGAAGATTCTGACTCTGACAACTCTGTTCATAGTTCTCGAAGCAAATCCAAGAAAAGAAAGAAGGATAAAAAGAAGCATAAAGAAAGGAGAAAAGACAAAGATAAGAGGAAAAAGGGAAAGAAATCCAAAGAAAGATCTCATGGAAAAAGTCGGGGACGTCGTTCAAAATCTAGATCAGGTTCGTCCAGTGAATCGGGCTCTGGGTCGGACTCTGAACTGTCGAGATCGAAGTCAAGGTATTAGGAAAATATAACTGCAATCTCTATTAACGGCTAAACTTGCTCTAGAACTCAGTCTAATTTGCCAGTTGTTTTGATTTTGGTTTATTTTAATAGGCTGGACAAAGAACCTGTAGCACTTGGGAGTCCTATCAGTTCGGAAGATGACACAGCCGTTGCAGTCATCGCTGGAGAGCCCGTTACACCTCCATTTCCTGGTCTTTCCAAATCCCCTGGAGACTTGCCATCAGGAAGTCCGATTTCACCACCAGAAACTGAGGAGAGAAACTTTCATAGAAGAATAGAACGCACTGCCCCGCCCAGGTCACCGCAACAGCAACATGTTGGGCCTTCTAGCTCTCCACACACGCCTCCGCTACCTCCCAAAGCGTACGAGAAATATGTCCCTCCTGCTGATTTATATAAACGAAAAATGAATGAGATTGACGATAGACGACTGAAAAGGAAAAAGCGCCATAATAGGAGAGATTCGGAAAGTCCAAAGTAAGTTTACTTTCTTCTTTTAATATAAGACTTATAAGCTGGAGCTGATGATGCATTGTCCTCTACCAATTTTTGCAATGTAATCAAATCATATTTGCACATTGGTCACATTAGCATCAAAATGGTTATTTCTTGTTGTATGTTAGGCTGTTTTTCACCGGCGCGGATATATTTTTAAATCATTTTTCGTTTAAGGCAGGGAATTGGTCAATATGTTGAGCAAGCACATGCATATGCCTCTTCGATAATTTTTTCTTTTCTTTCATTCTAACCTAACGTCGTGTGTATTTTTTTAAAGATCGATCCGATCCAAGCTTACCTTATTCTGATTCTTCAGTTAATTAGGATTGATCTAAATCTGATTGTTAGATCTAAATCATTTTCTCCAAATTTTTCCTTTGTGGTTATAGACCGCCTATGAAGAAACTTGTGCCAGCTGGAGTGCCAAGGACTGTTAGCCCAAACAGAGGCAACAGCAGTGACACTGGAAGCAGTACCCCGGCAAAGAAAGTCAAACCTACTATGGATAACATGTCAGCAACAAGCTTCTTTGCCCAACTGGTTCGACAGCAGCACGGTCCCTTGCCGAAAGAAAAATCGCCGAGTCCTCCACCAATGATGCTGGTAGACCCTGAAGCTGCTAACTCGTCTGATCTGCAAATAGTTTCGGAAGTGGTCACTATCAAGGATGATGACAACAGTCATGGCAGTGGAAGCAATGCCGCGGAACAAAAGCCAGAATCTTTACAACAGGAAGATGATACAGCGGAGAACAGCAAATCTAATGACTCCGTTGATGGTGACGCCTCAAAGTCTCTTTCAATTTCAATGAACGATAGCAGTGAGAAGCAAACGCAATCGCTGCCGGGTATCAATAAGTCATCTGTAGAGAACCCTGGTGTCCCTCAAGCCCCAACAATCAATAGTTTGATGCAGTTGCCCTTCCCTCCAGGGATGGATGGCATTAAGAATAGCGTCAGTGTACTAACGAGTCAGATTGGGCTGATGCCTATGATGCCCAACGCAACGCAAGCTTTATATAACATGCAAGGGGTCACTCCAACAAAGAAAAACAAAATTATGAGTATCACTAAAGATCTTCCAATGCCTCCTGGTAAGTCTTTTTAATAATACCTCACTTTAAGCCACCTTTTGGTATAGACCTGAGCTGCTTGAGTGATTTATGTTTTCCATGATAAATTCCTTGATACGCTCAGGAAAAGCAATATGGAGAGTCCCGTGCTAAGTTACGATTTTAATGTATCAGTTAGCTCCGTTTACTCTCAAACAGTTCAGCAAACTTCAATAGCATGTATTTCATCTTACGTTTAAACCTTAAACCTTCATTAAATTATAATATGTTAAATTAAATTTTAGTGGGACCGGACGCGCAACTTTCACCTGCGACAGAAAATTCAAAAAAGAAATATGTCAAGCCAAAGATTCTCCATAAGCGCAAAGAATTCGCTGATTGGGGAGATCGATGTGTTGATTCTTTCGAAATGATAGCTCAGATAGGCGAAGGAACGTATGGTCAAGTATATAAGGCGAAAGATTCTATTAGCGGTACGCGTTTTCCAATTTTTACTTTAATTAAATGAATTATTTTGGCCGCATGGTTTAACCAATATTTGTCTCCCCAGGCGCAATGGTTGCTCTGAAAAAAGTGCGATTAGAAAATGAGAAGGAAGGGTTCCCAATCACTGCTGTCCGCGAAATTAAAATTCTCAGACAACTCAATCATAAAAATATAGTGAATTTGAAGGAGATTATTACGGACAAAGCTGATGCGCTTGATTTTAGGAAGGTAATGCCGTCGGTGCTGGATTCTTAAGCTAAGATTTTAGCCGTTTGAATTCATCTGTAACGAACAATTTTTAATTTAGGACCGAGGTAGTTTCTACCTTGTTTTTGAATACATGGACCACGATCTGATGGGATTGTTGGAGTCTGGGATAGTAACTTTTACCGAGGAACATAATGCAAGCATTATGAGGCAGTTACTTGATGGTTTGAGTTATTGTCATCGAAAGAACTTTCTTCATCGCGATATCAAATGCAGCAATATTCTTATGAACAACAAGTACGTACCCATTTTAATGTCCTAATTTTTACCTACGATTTATTTCTTGATGATGACATTATTTATGTTGAAAAATAATTTAATGAAATATTTATCCGTATTCGTATACTGAGCGATTTAAAGGCGGAGGACGAATTTTCTCGTAAAATGTAGCTGCATATTAAATTATTTAATTGTATTTTGGTTATCTGGTTGCAATTGTAGCTTCTCTTCTTCATTTTTGTTTGCACCATCAGTTTATTGTTTGAAATTGTCTAGCTCGCATTCGTAGATACATGTCTCTGAAAGTTGCATCCACTTTACATCGGGCTTAAAATGATGTTTAGACAATTTCACTAAGCATATTGATGTGTAAACCTTGGAGCCTTGTAAACTCATGCACAATCATTTTGTCCTTTTAAACAAGGTTGGACAAAATGTTGGAATTGGACCCAGATAAAAGAATTTCTGCAGAAGATGCACTCAACAGTAAGTGGTTGAAAGGGGTAAACCCCGACAAAATGACTCCTCCTGACTTGCCGACTTGGCAAGATTGTCACGAATTATGGTCAAAGAAACAACGCCGTCGAAACCGAGAACTGAAACCGGACGTCGCCACGGCACAAGGGATCCTTCCTGGAAAATCGGGTGCTGTTGGCGGAGGATCAGGCTCTTCCAATCCTCCAACAAACGATAGCAATGAATTCTTACCGTAATAATTAAACACTGGAGTTTAAAATATAGTTGAAATATCATTTATGAATTTTTATCTTCTTATTGGTTACGTTCAATTTCACATCTTCGAAGCGTCATATTCCTGATTCTTTGTTGCACATGAATAAAATCATTGTGTTTACGCTTCAAATGACTAACAAGTCAAACTGTACATAATGAGCCAGCGAAAATGATTAAAAAGCACCTTATTTTGACATAAGGCTTATGAGAGCATTTTATTGAATGAAATTGCTCAACGTTGGTCGCTACCAATTATAGTGAGTATAAGTATTCATTTTTTAAAATTCATTTCCCAATACATATATCAAAGCATAACTTTTTATTTGTTCTAGAAGTCATTTGGGAGATTTCTTACTTTATTTCTGTGTTTCTGATTTATGGGAAATGAATACGTGGCGTTTAAATTGACCTATTTAAATCAATTTTATGTATTTCAATTTTACCGCTGTGTAGCGAAACGTCTATAGTTGTGTCAGAATTAACTTCACTGTTCTTGCTTTACGAAGACAGTTGTAATGGTATTTAAATGCGTTCATGAGCCCATATGTCTTTATAATGGTTCTTCCTTTATCGTGACCTATCGTTAATCACTGGGTGGTGGAGGTCTTTAATCTGATCTTATGTAGCTCGTACAAAAAGAAGATGTGAGAAGATTTATTATTATCGGGTTTTCTCGAATGACTTAACTGAGTTAGGTCTTGGACTTGTCGACATTTCCATTTTCCACCCGTTCCTTGCCCTTATTTCTCATCCTCCAATTACTTTCGCTTAAAGTAGTTCCAAAACTACAATACTTTGAAAGTTTGAACCCACAGATACGGGAAGATGATTTGGAAGACTGAATGCGGACGGAAATGTATCCAACCAGAGGACTTTTGTTGAGTAAAGCCAATGCAGTTCTGTGCAAGCTGTCCCGAGGTTCCATTTGCACCTAATGTTCAAATGTGTAGTAAATATTTATCTAGCGTTTCTCTCAATTTAATATGATCGGTAGGCTCTTAAGTACTATTCGAGATCAATTTACACCCGTAATAATCTTCTTCCTCTCACATCTTTCTGTGTATCAAAATGAGATATAGGCTGCAGCAATCCACGTTGGCGTCGGTAAATGAGCTACTATCTATGTCTGAATTCAAGAAATACATACATTACTTAATACAAAAATATTCATGAACTATATCACTATATGCGCAAGTAATTTACGTTTGTTTGTGTGAATTGTTTTGGTTCGTGTTAAAAGAGTAATACCATTCAAATATTATATCTATCATAATTATTTAATTAAATTTTCAGTCTTAAACCGAATTTGTTTGCAGAGTGCGTTTCGAATCGTGAGCTATGTAACTTCGGCATAGTGCGATAATTTTCATGTGTGTACTAGTAGAGTGATTATTGTTTCACCCCATCGACATCCCTCCATCATTTCGTCTTGTGAAGGGCTGAAGAAGGACATCCCGCGAGTAATAAAGGCAAGAGACTCTAAAACCGTGTAATTATATTTATCGATAATGCAGCACCCTTTCGAAGCATAATTCATGATAATAATTGCATTGCAGTTAGTTCAGCAGAAAACAAAACGATGGGACTCAACAACGTGGCATTAATTCATGTATATATTCTAAACTGACTGGCTATGATCCATGGATTCATGAAATTCATCATTGCATTAATAACATACCTCGCTTCACTTGGCCTATTTCAATTACATGCGTGTAGTAGTCATATTGGTAATTTTAAGCTATAAAAATAATGGGTTTGATTCATCCACCGAATGTCATCCTTTAGTTAGCCTTTGTAGAGCGGAGTCACGGGTCTTTAAATATTTGTAAGGACATACCATCACACAGAATCTAACTCTAGGTATTGTTCTTAAGTTAAAGATGCTCCCACAAAATTCTCGTACAATTATTTTTGCATGTTGCACTTGAAAACGTGAACAAATTCCTTTATTTATAGTCCCATTTTAAGACGGAGGACGAGTTCATGGCGCAGTTGCACAAATCAAAGCTTTTGTAATTGTCATTTAACAATTCTCAAGGAAATCCATACATTCAAATTCTGGTACTGACTATCCCATGTTCGTTAACTTAATTACCGACATTGATTTCTGAATCTGAATGACGCAATTTATATTTACGTTTGCTTTTCGTTGATCTACTCTAACTTAAGCTACGTTAGACGCTAATATGTGAGAATACTGGAGGAAGATCTTTTCTCTTATCCAACAGGCATGTGTATTCTAACACAAAAAGTGCATACTCCATCAGAAACAGAACGTTAAGATTAAAAAACTCCCAGGTTCCCTGTTACTGACTTCGCTAATGTTAATGTAATGAAACAAAGATGTGAAATTGAACGTAATTGTGTGGTTGTGCGTTAACTCCATAAAAATTCTTTAAATGGCATTTAATTGAATGGTTCTTTTTGCACAGGTCCTCCACTATTAAAGACATCCCAGTCCCGTTGGCTCAGGTTTAGTGTAAGCAAATACAATTTCTTCTCGTGGAAAACATTAATATAATATTATTTGGTTAAACTAAGTCGTTTAATATTTACTCGGATATTTTATTATTTAAAGGTCCCGTAAATACGTTGCAACTCTTTGCACGCTTCGTGTGATGTACCAATAGTTGTCTACTGAAAGGATTTTGCATTGAACTGTGACTGTAAACGTAGAGCATAAATATTTATAATATGTATATAAGGAATCGACTCAATGCAGATTGATTTTCTAACTACAAGACTGATTTTCTGTGATACAATGTAACTTTAACTTCGCCGATAAAACTAGAATACAAAATTAGAGTTTGATATTGATAGACTGGGATCTGAAGTTTTACTTCATGTTTTATCTTAATTATTGTAATAATTGTGTTGGAATAGTTGAATTTTTGAACTTTAAACATCATGTCAGTGTGAACTATAACAGCTTTAATTAACAAAACTCAAGGTTGTATATAAACGTTGATTCGCAATATTCGCATGTAAAAATATCTTTTTTATTTAGAATTTAATAAAGTGTACCGAAAACAATTTATAAACGCATTGAAATCGGATACAAAAGACAAAGTACTTGACTTGACGCTTATGTCACCTCCGACGTCGACGTGGTTGTTTCCTGAATTGAACTTTTATTTTCAGTTGTCGGATCGACGACTTCATCATTTTTACTTTTAAGCGCACCATTATCTTCATCCTCTGCGATAACATCAGCACTCTTCGAAGAAACATCAAAATCTGTATCGGCAAATTTCGTGCTAGCGCTATCTTGCGATAGCCCGGCATTCGATGGCGTACAAAGTAAATGAGAAGGATAAGAGTCAACTGAATCACATTTGTTAGTCAAGTGGCTCCAAGGATCGCTCCACATCTCAGGACTAATCCAATTATTAATGTCGTCGGCATTCCTGTCCTGTGGAAAACAAAAATGAATTCTGAAGTCTCGTTTTGTAATACATTATCATAACTTTTTCGAAGATTAGTGTTACGAACTAAAACGAAAGAAATTCAAATACATTAGCAAAATGCGGTGATCCAAATGATTGGCGCTTGTTGAATCTACCCCCACCTCGATGATGATAGGGTTGCCTACCACCACGACCATGGTATGGGGTCGATGTCATAAAATCATCGAATGGACTTCGTTGTTGTGGGCTGAACATGTTGCCATCAAAAGATGTCTGGTGGTGGTGGTGCTTAGGTGATTGATGCCTAGGACGCCATTGCTGAGGTGAAAATGGCCGTGGAGTTCCATACCCACCCATGTTTTGAAATCTGAGATGCCGAGGATGAGGTGATCTCTCACGGAATGAAGGGCTTCTCCATTGATTCCTATCCATCATGAACTATGTGTCATCTATAGAAAACAGATTAAATAACTTTATAATCTTCATTAGTTATTAATATAAACCCAAAAATTATTAATATACGACGCCTAAGTATCCCAAGTCACCGAACATTTAAACATATGTAAAATGTGCAGATGCAGCCTTTGGCAAATTATTATCATAAATGATATTTTTGCATCATTATTATTATGTCTGTAGAAAAGCGTGAATAAGTACATACGTTGCTGACAAGATCTAAAATACTTACCAAAATGTTTTTTAAACCACCGCACCGACCGGCCCTTACTATTATTAATTTACTTCTAGTCAAACAAAACAACAATTTGATATTATTTAACTTGAAAGAAAAATTTCTATCGTTTGTGCGGCTCGCAGATGAAAGTTTCAGGTTCAGGTTTAATTATCAGCGTGAGGGCTTTTGCATGTGTGTGTGTATTCTGTATCAACTATCATAAAAACGCACGAACATGAACGAGCCAGCAAAAAAAGCAAAAATAGTCAAAGCTTGCCCGAAGAAGTATGAAGATGAAATAGTATACCTAGTCATAGTCCATCAAGGCGGTCAGTTGTATAGGTTGTATGTGTACGTACATGTACATATCTATCTATGTATGAATTGAATCCTTGAAGTAGGACCAAGTAGTACATACATGTACAAGGTTTATCAAAGTACAATGCAATGAAGGGAAACTCTTTGTTGAAGCTTCAACAACGGTTGTGCATTTTTCTTGGTTTTACTTGTGTAAGCCAGAGAAAGCATTTTTTCTCCGAAGGTGTTGCTGGATAAATCATCAAACAAAGTGTTCACAAACAGGCATTTTATTATGACCTTTTAAAAACGCAAATAAAGTTTATTTGATTTGATGAATTAGACATTGAGGTTGCAAATTTTTCCAAGTTTTGATCAACAAAGGAGCCATGATTAGCCAGAGCCCTGACACTCCAATAGGAGAGTATTCATTTACGTGGTCATTTTAAATGGGACGTGGGTTTTAAAGTGGCAAAATAAAAGTAAACAAAAGTTGGTTGTCGATAAATTCAGAAAATTCGTTCAACTAATTTTAAATCGCACGGTAAATGGTTGAAGGAACGACGTTTTCTGTAGTTCATAGATACCCACGTCTCTTTCAAAAATGCCATGTAATTTTATTCATGCGTCATCTAGTGTATATAGTATATTAATAAATCTATGTGATTAGCAATTATCAGCAATTGCCGAATTGTCTTCGCCAAGGCATGATGTATGGATGCAATACGCTATAGAGCTATGTAATATTACAGTGTGTTCATTTCCACTCAGTTTTAAGAAATAAAAACGATGGACGAAAAACTATAGTAGTTTAATTGGGATGATAAATTGGTTTATTAGGATCAAGTGGGATCCAGTTGAATTATTGAGTTGCCAAAGCATCATTGCATCACGATTCTGGGCGTAACATCAACGAGCCAAGAATCATGCAGCTTTGGCAACGAACTTCATAAATCAACAATTCAACTTGAAAACAAAAATCCTAATTAACTAATTACCATCCCCCCAATTAAACTGTTATCAAAACATCAAAATCAAAATGAAACCATACTAGCACTTCTTGAACCTACTGCCTTTCAAGAATAAATGGCCAGGTAGAGCGGTAGAACATTTCGTGGAACTCAAAGAATATATTATACTGTATTTAATATGGATGCGCTTGAAACGGTTCGAAATTTTATTTTCCTCAAAACATGCTATAATTTTATTAATCAGTCGTATAGGTGTCATTTACAATAACTTTTCATATGAATATCATTTCGTCAATTACAAGATTTGTTACTTGCTACAATAGTAAAGAACTCTTTTAATTTTTGCTTAAAATATGTTAAGACAGTTTGTGGATAAATATGGTGGTAAGATTAGCGCTGCGGGTCCGTCTGGATTAAGAATATTATTTATGTCGATGGTGTCACGATGACATATTGTTTTGAGATTATGTTGTGGAGCATAAAATTATACTGTTGAAAATGTCAATTTGGAATAATGTCAGGAAGAAGGAACATTAGTAGACTATGCGAATTGGAATACACACATATTGTATAATTCATTTAAGATTGATCCTTAAACATGTAGAACAGGGTAATCAATTCGTCGCATTCGTTTAAATATTTTGGTTCCTATTGATTCGGTTTAGAGGTGTTTTTGGTAGACATGATGACGTCGTGACGATATTTCTAAGTTAAAGTAAAGTGTACTTAGTTTTTTTTGTAAAGGTATAATTACATTGAATACAAATATTTTATGTCTTTGATATGAAGGGATGGCACCCATTAAAATTATTTCGTAGCTCGAATATGAATTCAGCCGATTGATTTTCTATCACCCAGTTGGTGAAAGGTTTTTTTGTGCTCCTTGCCGGCTGCGTTTATTATAAGTGTATAGCGAATTGTACGGTGTCGTCTTTATTGGATTAATTACTGCTCCAGGCCAACTGCGGGTTCGACGAGACGAAAGGATGTTAAATAAATGAAAGCAGCCCATGTCATTTATTTAAATGCTCGCTTAGAATTCGGTACATTCGAGCTCATGTGGTTCCTCCCATGAAGAAACATACTGCTTCAGCTGCTCCGCGCTCCTTGCTTTCCTATGAATGTAGCTTAAATGATGTTCCTGGTCAGGGGGCATCTCGATGGAAATGTCGCCCTGATAAATGGAAAAGAAAATAGAAATTATTGAAAAGGTTCCTATACGTTTGCCTTCAGCTTGGTTTATACGAAACAATCACGTGGAATCAACCGCTGTAGAAAATTCTCATAGATTTTTGTAGAATTTACCTCTTCATTAAAGTAAGGGATTTTATATCGAATTGGACTACAGCCAGTATCGGCAAGCGTGACCAAATTGATGCTATGATGATCGTCTATCAGAGAACTAGGCCCTGGCTCAGACATAGGCTGATGTGGCAAATGATGATGAGGTGTGTGTTGATATGTGGTTGACGTCCCTTGTGCTTGATAACATTCAGACGTTGCAGGGTTTTGCAAGTGGTGAACTTTTTGACACTGTCAAAAACAATATAAAAATATTGATCACGAGCCAAATCAATACACATTAATCAGCAGTTTTATAGTTCATGAAATATTTATAAATTTTTGTGCTTGACACATAGCACCATCATCACTCTATATCAAAATTTTATATTACGGCTGGGAGTATGAGTATGACCAGACCAGCTACTTGCTGAAGCCTTTCAGTTAATGTATTCTAATACTGCGTCACGTTATCGTATGAGAAGAATGCATAATTAATTCAATACATATCCAACTCAATTAGAACGGGCGGCTTTGTAGGAGTGATTATTATATTTCATAGGGAAAGAAATTCAAATTAAAATAAATTGGTATTTATTGCGTTCTCTCGTATTTATTAATATTATTATAAATAGTTATTTTTTCGATAATGTTTTTGTAGAAACTGCAAAATAGGGCTACATATTTAATTTCTTTGCTGTTTATCAGTACTCATCTATGTAACTGTACAGAGCTTATGCTCACTAAAAGTCTAAAGTGTAGCTTTCTCCGACTGCTTCTGTTTATTTCCTCGTGATCTTACAACATATTAGGTACATACTCATATCCCCCTTTATGTATATGCACAAGTGTATGTTCACTATTGCAGACTCAAGAAGTAGAGAACATGAATGGATAATATTCATATTGTAATTCTGGAATCAAGTGAAAGCAAATCAAAGTCATCATAAACTTTACAGACTGGCGAACGGACCTGATGATGCGGAGTCATGGAGCAAGTAGTGCATGCTGGATTATTGTTTTTCATCTCTTTGTAGTCAGGCTGATAAGGAAGAAGCATTCTTATTTTGCCCCAGCGATGGAAAAATAGGATAATTGCTCCTGCCCAAAGTACTAGAGCCATGGCGACGAGGCTGATCTCCACAAATCTTACTCGGGGTACTTTAGAACCGTCTTTGGCATCTTCAGTATCGCTAACTCTCCCGTCATATATCTCTTGGTCTTCCAAACTTTCCTCTGAAAATTCCGTATAATCATCCTCCACTGCATTCCATGCAAAATTTTATTCATGAAAAGGCAAAGGGGATTCGAAATCGTGCGAAAACAAAAAATGGAAAACATGCAAATGCGATGCACGATGCGGTTCAAGCAATTTTTTAACATCAGGGAACATGAAAATAAATAAGAAACACGAAACAAAATAAATGAAAGCATGGACTAATATGATTAAAATATTTTCCATATAGATTCGTATCTTACTAAAAGTTCTGAAAATCACGTATCCGCTCCTCTTTCGAGTTCGGCCTGCAATAGATGTCACTGCCACTTGGTACGTAGTGTCTGGCTCAAGCTTGTTCATTTCGACATAACAATAGTTGTTTGGAACACTTTCTACAACTTTAAAGCTAGAAAATTACATGAGATCAAACACTTAGTTAGTTTCATTCGAGATTGATTTTAAGGTAATGCTGAACAAAGCGATATGTGAGTAAAGCATCATCTTAAGTATTTTAAAAAAACTTGTGAAAAGACAACAAACAACATACTTGATTTTAACATGTAGCAGAATTGCATACCTTGCGAGCACTGGCTTTAGTGTAACTTCATATCTATCGGTAATTGCGTTGTCTCTACAATTCCAACTGATCTGTATGGACCGGGGGGATATGTGATTAATAGACACATTAAAAGGGTGATAGTCGGAGTAGTTGAGTGGAAAAGGCCTATTCTGTTGTCTTAACATTTGCTGATGTGGTGTCGGCAACTGGAGCCTAGGTTTTTGCACAATCTTGTCTGAAACAAGTTTCGGGGATTTCTGTTGAATTTTGCACAGTGTCTCAATAAAATGTATATGTTTTCATTAAAGCAAAATAAGCTTTACCTTCAGGAATGACAAAGTCTAAAGAGAAAATGATAAAAATCAGAATCAACATTTCCTGACTGGCTTGACCCTCCTCGGCTCATCAGCGATTTCTCCAGGGAGGAGACTTGACCAAACTTTACTGAGAAAAACTTATTATCCTTTGTCTATCGTACTGTTCAGGATAACGGCGATTCCGGAACGCCAAGTTGTAGCTCGAGCCAAACTCTGAAATGAATGAAAGAGAATCGAAAACGTTTATTCGATCCGTGCCGAACAAATCGGCAATCCCGATTAGACTAGCTGATGTGATCAGTAAACTTCAACATTTTCCTTGGTTCTCCTGTTTTTTTTCAATGAAGACCCACGTATTTCTGAACTTGAGTAAAATAGTTTTTCTAGTGGTTCTGGATATAGTCACTCAAGCTGATATTGCGTGCTACTCTTTCAGTAAACATGGGTGGCAAATTAGTGATCTTCAACTCAAAATAACTACATCACGACCTTTGGCACGCCTTTCCATAACAGAAACTAAAAAGGGCTGACAGAATTCCATCGTCACCTTTCAAAGGCAAGCGACATGCAGTTGACTGACTTTTAATTCAAATAAACAATTCATGCTAGTCATGTTTGAAATTTTTACAAGTTTCAAGGAAGCAAGGTGCGGCCTTTGGTTCTCCGTCACAAAATGGACGTCATTTTTGAATTATCTAAAATTCTGCGTATATTTATGTAGACGTTAGCATTCGATATACGTATACTTTAAAGCGTGACCGGCTGGGGTGTAATTTTGGTTGTTTTTCTTGATGCTAGTGTCAAAATACGGATAGGTAATCAATAATCATGGTTTGCAATACGTAAAAAGTTTTACTGGTACGCCTAAACAATAATTGATGTGTGCGTGAAAAAAACAGGCTATTTTATAAATATTTTTTTTTGGAAATGACTAAACAAAATCGGGCGAATGAGTAAGTAAAGGGTCTTACACAAAGAAGGTTCGGCAAAAATTCCCATTTTGAAACCCCCCATGTTACGGTTTTGCCATTTACCAATGTATGGCAATGTCACGCTCAAGGGACCCCTCCCTCTAAACAAATGCCGAATCTTCTTTGTACAAGCCCTCTAAACTATAAAGCAGCCATCCTTAAGTTGATTCATAGCACATATATTATTCTGTAGAATTTTGCAGTAAAAGATTAATAACTAATGCAGTCGGTATAACGAATGATTATGTGGGTAAAAAATTGAATCTTCAGTAGTTGCTGCTGCAAAATATAAAACTTACGCCCACAAGAGCAGCAAAATGCGGGTACGCTTTCCGCATTCCATCATTAGCGATTAGTGCTACCTCAATAGAATAACAGCTTTCACGGGGAGATGCATTTAGTCATGGAAAACTTTCCCAAGCCTTGTTTATTTATTTATAATATGTATAAAATAGTAGGACGTAGGACGTATAAAATAATATGTTTAAAGTAGTATGTATAAAATAATCACGCTTAAATACTTTATGCAAGACGTAAGCATTTCGTAAGCGATTTCCATGGACCACTAGCCGTGTTGCATTAGCGTAATGTGTAGTGTATTGGTCAATCATCAGTGAGCAGAGGTGCTTTTTTTGGTCAATACGAAAAGTTGGATTTTTGCCCACTTTAAAACCTACACTCAGTTAAAGAGAAAGGTCGCTTTTCCAAATTTCCTAACCATGTTCAAGACATAAACGAAATCTCAAATCGCAAGATTTCGTTCATTTCTATTCATAAATCATTTCCCCCCTGAAATCCATAGACTTTTTTTTTGCTTTTTTTCATGTTCGCCAAAATTGCCGCGTCAAGACGGTTATCCATGACTTGGCACGATAGAAATCAAGGCTAGGGTCTTCAATCTGCAGGTGCACGAACGAATTCAGTTTTACTTCAAATGGTTGAAACAGTTGTATACAGTATACTGTATATTTTATGCATTAATGTGACAAACACTTAAAAACCTAAATATACATATGTAGTGTCAGTGTCACATTAAAACTAAAATGATCAAAACATCTAAATGCTTAGTAGCAAAATATCTGTTAGACGTTTCCAAAAAAAATTCACTCAGCACATTCAACTACGGACAACTTTATGAATTTGATGAATTCTATTGGTCCTGGAAATCGAATACAACTTTAATAGAAAACATGTGAACCTTGGTTAGCGCACCTTTGGGATCTGTTGCGTGATATTGTTTACTTTTCCTATGCTATTTAAATGTCACTAATTGCCCCTGTTTATAATTATCTAAATTTTCTTTTTCTGGCTGCCACGTAATTACTATTCATATTCTCTAATTTTGGAAAACACAGAAACAACAAGAGAATGAGAAATGTGTGTGAAGGAAAAATTACCTTTTGGAAGTAGGTAGGATAGCATCGGCTTGATGCTGATGTGAACTCAGACATTTACGTTTTTCTGGAGTTTGCTTAACTGACTGACATACACTAATTCATTTAATAGTCTCTTGCGATCCAAAGTAGAGTTTTTTTGCGAGTAATGAAGAGAACTCATGATTCTCATCATTATTTTAACAAATCGAATTAATTTCATCAGGCACCCTACGGAATACTCCCCTCAATTCCGCATTTGCTTAATGAATGCTTCTTTCAACAACACGGGAAGGTCTAACGCGGAGACGGTTGAGAATTCGATGATGGCAGGTAATACGGCAGACTTGTAGAATAAACATGTTCACCTCTTACTAGACAAGCTAGCCTAGTTTTGTCATTTCATGGAGGAAATAAAGTCTTTGAGCATTACCAAATTAATGTTTTTTTTGGAAGGAAACGAACATTGCATCAGATTAAAAGGCATTAGGTAAACCACGAAAATGAATGCAAGAATTTATTCCATGCATAATGAACGAAGGATTCCATGTTAGCCATTTTGTAATACATATTTCCGCTCGTTCATTTCATACTGATAGCGAGCCGTACCTAAAGAAATGGCTGTAGAATGTACAGAAAATATGCTGCCCATATCATAAAGCTTGAAACGTGACCTCAACGTTTTGATCTATCCTCCTAGACGTTCTGAAATGTCAAGTCTGAAAAACAGATAGTCGTTACTGTACAGTTACAACTAGAATTTACTAGTTACTAAATAGTTACTGTGGTTTAAAATTTTGAAAGTAGAATAAACTGTTGATTTTTAAATTTTGAAAGTATGTTTTCATAAAACTATGTCTGCACTAAGTACAAGTAGTACCTATTCACAGCAATATGATTAATGATTACATTATGTCGTTTTCTTTCCTAGAAAACTACCTATCTAGGTATGTGTGTAATAAAGATGCTCTTTTGTGAGTTATCATCAATAAGCAATGCGTCGTAAATAAACGATATTTGAATGCGTCATTATTACGTTTACTGGTTCACTATGCAGTCGTCATTCACGCAGGGCGATCCCTTCCCATAGCTTTGTAAATTACATTTACATACAAAATATGTACAAACATCGAAGCACTTAAAAGCTTCTGCACTACAGTAATCATTTATAGACAGCCCTTTTTCAGTAAAGTTTATTTTCAATATAACATTTTGACACAATACCATCTTCTTGCGGGATATACCATGTCCCTCCAGCGCAGCGATCATTTCTATTTGCCCAAGTAATGTAATTTGCAAATGACTATCAATTTAAATCTATAAATCCACTCACAGCTCTTCGATACTAAGGTAGGCTTAAACGGTTGCCATTTTGACTCGTCACGTGATGAGAAGGTGCGATCATTACTTATTTTTTGCCTTTACCTTTTACAACTTACTTAATCAGTACAATGTTGTGAGAAAATCGGTTACCGTAAATTACTCCCTCAAGTTTGCCCTTTACGTCATGTCAAGAGAAGGAAGCCGCTATATATGAGTTCATAAACAAATTTGTGAATGCTGTCAGTCAAAGGACTATAGAACGCTAAAAATAAAAGTAGTATATACTACTGACATGCGTAAATATACCATTAGAATTACTATTCGCGTGTAAAAATAAATATAATTTGTATACTTGACTTGGCCGCGTGTGTACAAAATTAACTTTGATTTATAAAAATGAGGTGTACTAAAACCTTGGCAGGTGATCTGCTTTTCCACACATATTTGATTGCTGTCAAAATTTACTTTTGCAACAATGTTTTCCGTCTAATATTTATAATGATAAACAAGATGTCCAAACAAACTTGAGTCAAGCCCATTAAAATGGGAAATTGCATTTTCAACATTGTTTACATTCCAACGACTGCTGAACTGTTGTATGATGCACGCTTGAACGCATCCTTAGTTTCCTCGCAAAAAAAGCGTTTTTTTATTACATGAGGACTTAGAATTTCCTGAAATATGTATGCTATAGTAAAAAACAAAAAACGATGAAAATTTGTACCATGTATCCGAAAAATTATGAGCGTTATCTTTTCATGCATAATTAGTGAGCCATGAAAGCGTTTAATTAATATGAGATAATGTATGCTATAATGCTATGTATATTTGAGAGGAAAACTTCGGAAAAAATATTGCTAAATATTTCTTTGAATAAACATCTTTAAGTATCATTGCAAAATGCATCTGTTGAGTATAATTAGTATAATATGATGTCACGATAGGCAGACATTCTTGGTGAAAGCAATTCCACTGTGTAAAATTACGGGTACGCATGCATGATACATAGTAATTATGAAATTTTTTTCTAACGGCGACTTTATTTTTAAAAATGTTTGAAGTTTGCACATCTCTTGACTTCTATACAAAGATTTTGCAAAACTTAGAGGTTTACTTGGTCTTAAATTGCTCAGAATATTCGAAGATAAGAGTCGCAATAACTAATATCTTTGAATTACTCATGAAGCTATACTTTAATCTATCAGATATAATAAAATTAACCAAGAACCAACACTTGTTCTCATGAAGTTGCTGCAGTATGCGAGGCATCATATATGAATTTTATTTTTATCTGGGCGAAAGCCAAAAGACTTATGCCTCTCTGTAGACCTTCCTTCATTGAATATATGTATTGCTTAATTTCATGAAAGTAATCTCTGAGATTATGTCTTGCTTAAAGATGGTATCTCTCGATCCAAATTTTATGTCGATCTGTTCTTCTTTTCATTTATTCTACGGCCTATGTTTCACTTGAGCATGCTGTTGTTGTTGCAATACGAAAAACAGGAAAGAACATGTCTGATTTTCATTGTACATAAAAGTCAGGGAAATAGCATAAGAATTTCAATGGTTTTCTGTGAAGCTTGATAAAATTTTTCGACTTGTCCTAGTCCTCAGCAAATACATTCAACGACTTAATTCAAGTTTCACGAACTGAGTTTTTGACATTTAAGGTATTTCAAGTTAACGTAATGAACAGCAATCAATGGTAGTTAGCTAAAAAAGTAATGATATCGTTTCCGGTTTTCGACGAAAATATCCAGTCGTAATACATAGAATCAATTGCCGGAATAGAGTGAAATATATGAAGAACATCGAAGCGTCAAATGCAGTACTTGAAGTCGGAATCAAATTATGAAGTCCAGTAGATTGCGTGCGTTATCACCGAAATCTCCAGAGTCAATTGCTACTACAAGAGCAGCTCTTTTCCTTCTTCGATCGATCATGTTAAGAAACCCAAAAGTGACTATTGTGTTGTTCACTCTTCTTTGCCATATTTCCGCGAATCGTAATAGCTCACCTGAGACAAAATTGAATCTGTGAGAGGAAAATTCCCTTAAAAGGAATCAAATTATTGTACAAAGATGAAATGTCAAGTTGCTTTCTTCGCGGAAGAGTTTGGCGTCATCATTCTATTGACTCTAGCTCAGATAACTTAATTTTACTTGAGGTATACATACGCAAGCCAAGTCTGCAATGAAACATTTGTGTAAGAAGCTTCTCTTAACCTACAAGATTAGATATATGACATTGTGAGAATGCTTAGTTCTAGCGTACCTTTACCAATGAGACAATCTGGGGGAATCTGTGTCAGCCGATTCGCAATCTTGTACCTTGAAGCGCACTAGCAAATCCTAACGCGTGTTCAAATTAAAACTCATGTACAATGTTGAGTAAGAGGCCAATGCAATATCAACTGTGCACTTGCTTTTGAATATATATAATGAAATTACTTTTTTGGTGTAGTGTAGAGCATTTTCGTGAAATATGTCATGCTGAAGGAAACGAAACTTTGAATAGAGCAACAATAATTAGAAGACTTACCCTATAGCTTTCACTTCTTGATAAGACTGCCACTGCGTTTCCTTCTTATTCCTCCGGGAAGTTTATCTGCATGGAAGGAAATATTCTGCAAGTATGTGTTTTGAATAATTTTCAAGCGGAGCACGATGTCATAATATCATTTTTAGGGTTGCTATTCCTCCTACGAAGCAAAGAGCGTCTAATCCGCCTCTTTTGTTCCATCAGTCCAACAGTCTGGAATAGATTTGTCGAGGTTTTTGTCTTTCCAAAAAAGTTAATTAATTTTGAGTGATAAAATAATTTGATAACGCACCATATTTGGTATATTCGAGACGTTTTTTAGAAAATCGTTTCTCAACTCAATTTCTTGCACTGTGCTACTTAATTTCAAGGTAGATAAATGGAAGTTGGTAATGACTGTAATGATTCCAGTTCTATCAACAAGGACCGATTTGAGAATATACACATATCGAAGGTATCCTTAATTTCGACTTAATATTTGACTTGGATCAATCAGTTTTTTAAAGTCTAGTCTACTCTAAAGTAAACGTGGTAACTGTGTAGCAGTTTTGCATTTGCATGCACAAATCAGGCGAGTCATTTGAAAATTTTCAATTCTGATTACGCAAATGAACTATGCATGTGTCACGGACTCATTTTGCGGCAAAGAAGCAACTCTCTTCTTTCACTTTGCTAAAAGAAAATACTCTCATGTTCTTAGCACGTAGAAAAAGGTTCAACTTCAGAGAAAAACACGTATTATTCAAAATATTTTGTTAAGGGTGACGTGATGAATGAATTTGATTGTCTTCTATTGATTGATTTTTAACGACTGTAAAAGAATAGGTATACATGTATAGCGTTCGGTAATAAAAGTATAATTTCCGGAAACACTTTTGTTTGGCGACACCACTGCATTCAAAAATTGTTTCTTAGCTCAAGAGATACTTTCGAGAAGGAAATTATGGGTTGGTGGTGGAAAACGGGCAAAATTGCAGACTCGAAGCTCTTTTTCATGAATAACTGACACAAACAGAGAAATGGTTTAAGAAGGTTAATAAGTTATTCATCGAAATGATGACGACGAGAGGAACGCGAAGGAAGGAAGAGGAGCATAGTGAAAAACGCGTGTGTTTGTGTGTAATGACTGTGATGGAAATGGAAATGCAATGGCTTAGGAGAGAAGAAGGGGAGTAAAGCTACTACATGCTGCCGTTTGGTTGCTTGTCTTTTCGCAGGTTTTGCATATCTAGTGAAATCGTAACAACCTTGTCTTCTTATGTCACTCTTCTTGTACTTCGGAGCTCGAAGTTGTGGCAGGAAGAGAAAGCAGGGGAAAACTATTCACCTGGGTTGTAGTAACAGAGGAATGCACACATTGTTTGGTAATACGAACAACGCTTCCATTTTTACCCCGTTTTTTATTCAGTTCAGCTTTTTTATTTGCGCTACTGGATGGCTCACTTGAGTGAATGAGTATGGAATGAAAATGCGATAATAATGGCGAAAAAATGTATTGCTATTTTTTGATATTTTGTTCGAAGCTCGTATGAAGAGGTTGTATTTTGTGGCGAACTTATTTATAAAGAGATAAAGTCGTTCTCTCTGATGCCTACGAGGACTATCTCCACTACTAGAACTCCTTGTCCTGTCATTCAAGTCAAGTGGGAGAAGACAAGAAATTCTTTCCGAGCATTGTTATATTTATGCTCTTATGGTTGCCTGGCTCTCATGGCCGAAGAAGCACATACCATAAAACAAGATATAATTTGTCAGTGGGAACTGCTGTATCTTCGTCCATGATTATTATTACAAAACGCACATGCTATGACGTGCAATAAAAATTGGCGCTTTAAGGCGCTATATTATGTGTTGTAGAAGAAAATGGCAGCAGGTCAGATGAAAAAATTTAGCATGGGAAAATTTTGCGATTGCAGCAAACGCCATAACGGAACTGTCTCTATTATTAAAATTATTAGACATACCAAGTGCAACGTGAATGCGCCTGGAGGCTCCAAAATTTATGGAAAGGAAAACCCTGAACGTTGTTACGACTATTATTATCATTACTATTACTGCCAGTTAGCTCATTGTGATTCCGCTTGTTGAAAGGTGGAACCGATGTATAGCATTGGAATTTCTCACTCAAAGAAAATGTTTAGCACTTTTTGGTGCAGAATAATAAGTGTCAATATTGACTTCCAGCAGTTACTTTTTAAAAGTCATGTTTTGATGCGTTACAATGACTTTTTTCGCCTTGTCGTTACAATAAAACTTGCTGGATAATGGAGGCAGGAGGGCCAATCAGAGCTTGAAAGAGTATAAGTGTTGTATGCAGCTAGTACATGCATGTACATAAAGTGTATTGATAGCGATGATGATAATGTTGTGAAGCATTTTATACGGGAGTGGATGCTTCGAACTTAATGGTGGAAACAGAGAGAGAAGAAAAAGCATTCGACAATTTTCTGAAAGTACTAAAGGATGAGAAAACCGGCAGCTCCCTGAAAGTTTAATGATGTCGTTTTTGTTTGCTTTGTAAAAAAAAACTTCATGTACAATGAGAAAAAAGGAGAAAAGGTGATACAGCATTAATAAGACGACTAAACGAAGGGGCCCTAGGAAACCATGTAAAATGGGAATACTTAAAAATTTAACTTTGTCTTTGTGACTTTTCCACTTGTTTCCAAAGCGCTATGCCAACGAAAATGTACCTTGACTACATGCTAAAGTGCGCACACTTCCTAGTTGGAAAATTTGCATTACTACGTCCGTGAGTGAAACTGAAGAAAAAGCTTCAACAGAATTGAAAACTGGAATTGGAGAAATTAAATGGCCAACTTTTTGTAATTTCGAATGAATCTGTTAGAATTGTCGGAGAAATCTAAAAGGATTGAAACAATGTTTCTCATTTTTCGAGCAGATTATCAAAGTTAATTGTCTGTAATTTTAATTCATTATATGTACATACCTTGAGCAAGCCCAAACATGCATCGAACATAATGCGTACGTTTTTTCATTAAAATTCTGTCTTCAGCGGGTTCAGATTGCCCCAATTTCTATAACGGTTTGGTAAAGTCATAATATTCCATGTTCCGTGTCCAATATATCTTAATGAGGAGGTAATCCAAGCATAAGTGTTTGGAACAGGGTTGGTGTAATTGATATTGATGTGAATTGAGAGGATAATTTTCTGCTACGCTTAAACTTTTCAATCGCTTTGCCTCATTCATTATCCATGCGTATATCTCTGCGTATATATTTTTTAGAATCAGAATTGATTCTCATGTTTTTGCCTGTGCTGTCCGTCTGTCCGTCTGTCGCT